>VZTG01005666.1:84445-244737 GCA_013397845.1 Melanocharis versteri | reverse complement strand
TGTAGCAGTCTCTGGTTTCACAGCAGGCCAGAAATTCCTGTCTGAAGGCCTCAAGGCTCACTCCCCAGCTTGGCTGGGGATCTAAAGCAGCAGGAGTTTGGTTTGCCATCATTCAGCAAGGCAGAGACGTGCAAACCCGTATCTATCACCAGGTCTTTGTTTAATCCACTTGCTCATATTGCCTCCTCCCTTTGGCTGGGCATTTCTGCTCCCTCCATTGTACAGAAATGTTAACAGGTGTAGAGACACCAGCCAGTCATGGTCATCTGTGTGCTGCATGCACAAAGAAGTTTTAAGAAAAAATTTGGTGAGTAAAATGGATGCATAAGATTGGGTTTCATACTGCTGTGTGTAAATTTTAGGTTTCAGGCCTTACAATAAGCTTTTGGCTTTTGAATCTCCTTATTTGTCTTTTCTGTTTTTATTTGGACACCTTACACCCGGTCTTAATTTTGTCTTTAAACCCCAAAAAACAGTGCCCTACCAGGAGCAGCATTCAGTCACCCTGAACCTGTTTCTGTCCTCCTTTCTTATCCTACTTTCTCTGGGGGTTTTTTTTGGCAATGTAAAAATTCCTCTTCACGTCTGTTCAGGAAATTTCCTAAGATCCGAGTTCCCTGGGAGGCCCCCATCCCATTCATTCTCTGCAAGCTCTGAGCCCCTAACTCCACTATACACCTCAAATTGAAAGAAAAAAAACAAATTACTGTTCAGCTTGCTTACAATCTGCCATGAACTTAGATGTGCTCTTACCCTCCAGCAGAAACGGCCAGATCACTGGTATTTTGTGATGGTCTGGATGCCCATATCATCCCCACACAGAGTGCTGGAAGGCACAAGGAGCTGCAGAGGCTTTAAAGGGGACAAACTTCAGGATGCCTCAGCTGCTCGCTGCTTGGGCTGGTTGCTCTCTAGGTTGGCCCTGAAGTTTGAAGAGGAAATTGTGTTTTTACGTGAGAAGAAAATACACCTGACAGTTCTGAATACTGAAAGATAGCTGTGGATAAGCAGAGCAACTAAGGTGGCTTAGTAAAGTTGCTTTGCAGCATTGACAGCCAGTCAGTGCAGTTACTTAATCCAAGCACTTTTACTGTTAGAATATGTTGCCAGAAAAAGGAAATCGGCTTTGGAGGTGCATTATCTCCTTTCAAGACTGTCCTGAGGGCACTTACTCATTATCCTGGAATAAAACAAATGAAAGATTTCTTTTAAATAAATATTGTTCAATCCGTTTAGAATCCCTGGAGCTGAGTATTTTACATTTTTGTGGCTTGATAAAATAAAACCAGCAATTAGTTTACATGTATTTATCATTTATGGTTCTCTTCTTCTCTTTGCAGCTCATTTTGAATACTATAATCCTGACAGATTAACTTTCCTACTAAAATTATTATTATTTCCTGGAACTATGAATGAAATAGGAGAATGTGTTCACTGTGACTGATGGAGGGAAATCTAATTCTGCTAGATAGTGTTTTAAGCTGATTCCCTCACAACAACAAAAAACCCCACAATGAAAAAAAAAACAAAAAAACAAAAAACAAACAAACAAAAACCTGTAGACAAATATTCATGTCTGTATTTACTTATGTGAATTTATATCATGTCTTCAGCAATAGTTTTTGAATCTGACCCATTTTAATAAACCTGAGAGGGCATAAATATTCCAAATATTCAATGAAAATCAGTAAACACATTTAGCTTGATAGGGAGAAACTGTCTCAAGAAGGCACCGGTAGGGAGAATGGCTGCAGGGTGACTGCAGCACACCTGAGAACACAAACTGGGCAGAAACCTGAAAAGGTCTCATTAAGGTGCCATCAGTCCTCATGACAAACCAGGACACAGAAAATCTGTGCCATTTGCTTTACCCACAGTTTGTGTGACTTCTTGCTTTAGATCATGTAAGAGTCTGGTAAAAATTCTCATTATGGTAGATGATGTTAATTTGAGTTTTCTCCATTTTTTCACTTCCTTGGCATTTCACTTTTCTTTGTGCATGTCTGTTTTGTACACATGGCATGGTGTTCAGTCAAAGAGCAGTCAAAGACTCCTTCATGTCCTCAAACTCTTCTGCTTGTAAGCCTTTAATTTGCAGAAAAAGAGCTAATTGTAACCTTTTTCCAGAACAGGTTCTTTTGGTAAATCTTGCTTTTGGTACTCCATTGCTCTTAGTGGTAGTTTTGTCCTTTCACACAAATAAATTTCATCTGAGACTCTTTTCAGAGTCTAGTTCTGGAAAACAGCGTAGCCGTGGAGGTGTGGGAGAACTGCCTGGATTGCCTGCACAGGTTGGGTGAGGAGACACTTGCACCTTTCCCTTCTAGCTCTGGTGGGTGGTGAATACAGGCTTGCAATCAGAATATTTTCCTCTAGGACTTGCCCATCGCTCTTCCTGCTCTGCTTTACACTGATTTTCAGGGGGAAAACAGGAGGGAGCCCACCTGTGCTGGGTAAGCAGTGTGTGTGGAGCCCTGCAGCTCACACGGGAAGCAGGCTGCAGGGATGGTGGTGAACGGAGAGGTGGCTGCCCGTGCTCACAGATGTGGATGTGGGAGCCCCTGCACAGCCTGTGGATCCGAGCTTGGAGAGCTTCAGCCTCCCTCTGACAGTAAAACTGCAGTTGATGCACGGCCAGGGTACAGGCACTGCTTGAGCAGATAGCTCTGGGCCTTCCTGAATAGGAAAATTTGCATTCCCTTCTTGGAAAGTGCAATACATAACTTTTCCAATGAATATGCCTGGGCTATTTTCATTTTGTAATTGCCATCCTTACAAATTTACTATTTGCCATTTCATTTTCACTAGCAAGTGTGAACATAAAACACCCAAAGCCTTTGTAGCTTGCTTGACAGAGGATTATTTCAGGCCTAGATGTAATGTTTGGGATCTGCGGTGAGAGATATGGCTTTCAAGAGGCATCCCGACACTGGCTTGGCATCCACGTCCCACCTGCTGAATGCCAGTGGGATCCTGTCCATTGCTTTCACAGGCTTTGGATCCCACCCAGAGCATTCTCAAAGACGGGCAGGAACAGGGAGCGTGGGCTGGATTAGGAAATTGCAAACTGTTCTGAGAGAGGTTTTCTTTCTCATCAATTTTTTTTCTGACAATATTTTCTGAACGGCTCAAACAATAGCTCTGGAAATTACAGAGTTTATGTACAGTTATTCGTGGTATATTCCCAAATTCAATATTTATACCATAATATCTCCTAAATAATTTTAAAGCTGCATTGTAAAATGGAGTGTTTTTTAAGCATTTGCTTTGTATCACACTAATTTAATCTAAAATCTAGGCTATATGTGCCTAAGACCATTATATTACTTCATATCAGGGGTGTTGGTTACTATCTGTTGCTGTCTCATCCTACTTTGATGTTGGAATTTTGTGCCATTTTTAATGTTTTTCTCCCTCTTTAAGCAGAATCAAACCCCCAGTATCTGTTTTCCTTTGCCTGTGTTTTTTGTTTCCATATTGTAGCAAAGCAGTTTTACCTTCGCCTTCTCATGCAATGCGTATGTCCAAAGGCCGTTGTGTTTTTGGCTAGAAACTCCTGGAGACTAAACACAGGTATATTTTCCCCACTTTGACCATCCATCTTCATCTGCTGCTGCTTGCTTTCTCTGATAGCACAGACCTTTTCTCTAACAAAGCCCATATTCATATGCTTCCTACTTACTCTGCTGATCACCTTGGGCGCTTCACAACTCCTGCTCCTGCTGTCATTTCCACGCTGACACAGCCAGGAAGAAATCCCTCTGCCGGGTCCCTCCCGGCTCCGTGGGCTGCGTGCGGCTGGGCGAGGTGGACTCCCTCACTACCAGAAAGATTAAAATCAGCCTCTGCTACTTAGAGCATCTTGTATTCCTGCTGTAGGTTTTACCCCGGTGAGTGTTCCAAGTCAAACAATGCTGTGGTTGTGAACTCTTGTCTCGCTTGCAGCCTTATTTCTCATTCTTGGCTTGTGTCCTAGGATGGGATCCAGAGCAGTCGCTGACTACAGCGATACAAAAGAAAACACACCACAAAAGAAACATTTGCACAATCTGCTTGCAAGCACACTGCTCCTGTTGTGTGTTTCTGCTGAGCTGGCCCCCGAAATACAGGTAATTTAAGTCCCCCAGGATGAAAAGTAAAAAACAAACAAGCAATCAGAAAGTTGAACTCCTCGTAATCTCTTCCTTTTTGAAGAAAGAGGAAACAGAAAGGAAAAATCTTTTAGACATACACTTTAAGTGCTCTTGAGTCTAAGAAGTGTGACTGAGAAACACTTAAAATCCTCAGTCCTTGATGTCTATCCAAACTGCAGTGTTAGTAGAATTCTGCCTGGTACTCATCTTTTTACCTCCTCTCAAGAAGACACCAGACCTTCGTGCAAGGGAGATTATTGCTTCCAAGGCAGGCAACCTTCTTCAAAATCCGTCCTGAAATTACTTTGAGGATTTGGTGGTAAACCAAGCCTCATCTCTGGTACTCTTTACTGAACCTCCGTAACTACAGCAGTGACCCAGGCAGAAGCCTTTTTCTAGGACTACTAATGGATATCCTAAACTTGAGGTGATACTCAGGATTTTCTAACTGATTTGGTTTCCCAGAAACCTGGATTCCCCCATGGAAGCACAGAATTATCCATCAGCTCCCCAGCCAGTGTTTCCCCTTCTGTCCTACCACTATAGAAGGAAAACAAGGAAGGAAAGTCCAGCCCCACTGAAGACAAGTGGAGTTTTGTTTAGAAATCTTCTTCAGGAAAGGGCAAAGGGACATAACAACTGCTCTAGTTAGCAGCAGGTATTGAAGAAGCTAAGAAAATTATTATTAGTGTTGTTATTATTACTATATTTTGAGTAACAACAAAAATAGGTAGAAATAAGACTAAGAAAAATGCTCAGAGGAGATGGAAACAGAAGTGTACAGAAAATTATTTTTAGGGAGAATTGAAAGCTGTAAGAAATTGCATCTCAGGATGAAGGCTTGTGAAGAGAGAGGAGAGAATTGGCAGCAAAATTAAAAGGTACATTAAAGAAAAGTATCCTATAAAAACCCCCTCAGATATTGAAATGTACCAAACAGAAAAGGAAGACAGCAAAAATAGGGTAGACAGTTTTAAAAGAAAGGGAAAGCATGAAAAAATAGGAGGTGAGATACAGACTGGATGTCTGGCTATTCTGGTACTCAGTTTGATGCCACATTATTTATTATTATTATTATTGTTACTATTATTACTTTTGTTGTTGTTGTTGTTGGTTTATTTATTATTTATTATTATTGTTATTGTAAGTATACCGTCCTTCACTTATACATACATCTCTGGACATATAGTGGCAGAAGACACTTACCACTGGCAAGTTCAGCATGCCAGGATTTTCAGAGTGGGGAAGAACTGGTGTCTTCGAGTTTAAGATATTCCCACTTATCTTTCTGCTTAGGTCATGTGTGGCGCAGAAGAACTTGGGGGGGGTTTTTTACTCTATTTCTGTAGTGTAATTATCTTTGCTACTCCAAATGGGAGAGATACAAATCTTAATCCGAATGTAACAGAAGATTTGGTGTTTCAAGCTTCCTTCCCCCAGCACAGCCAGTATCAAAATTATGTATATATTTTTGTATCCTGGGATTCAGGAATAACGCTGTGTTTTCACTGTGCAGCTGGTCACTTCTGTGCCATCGGCTCTTGCCCCATTGCTGAGGGTTTGGTGGATGAATTTGAGCCTGCTTGCTCTGTTTCCAGCCCCACTCCTGTACCTGGGGAGGCCACTGCGTTGCTCAGAACATTTGCCCGGGGTCAGCAGCAATTCCCTGCTCTGCTGCCAGCTGCCCATGCAGTCACAGGCAAATCCCCTTGCCTCTCCAGGACTCAGACCCAGGGAGCCACCTCCAGCTGGCTGCGATGGGAGCAAACATGTCAAAGCTTCTCAAACACGGGGCTAAGGGCAGTCAAGTGCGTTTAGCCTCCCCCAGCTAAAAGCTCTCAGCTCCCCGTGGCACTGGAAGGTGTTGAGGCCAGTGAAAACCAGCAGCAGAGCCTGGTTTTCAGCTACTGAAATGTCAGGGGCCAGCACTTGGGGCGAGAGGAGCCCACTTGGAGGCACAGCTGTGCAAACCGCTTCACTGACCTTTGCAATGCTCCTCGCTGCGCACTCGCTTGCTCCCAGCTCAGCCACACCTCTTTTGTTCCAGCAATGCTGCGACTCAGCGCTGAGCTGGGCCTGGTGCTTTGTTAGGTCTCTCCTTGGTGCTGGCACCAGAGACTCTTCGCTTCCCTCTTATCTGGCCGCCCTGCTTCACCTTTTCTCTATCGCCAGCGTTATTGTATCGCAGATACACCACCTTGGGATCAAAACAGCCGCTCTCCACACATATGTAAATTCTAAATTACCTCATCGTTAATCTAGGAAGCAGGCAGCTTTCCATATTAGCCAGCAATCTGTTCCTCCACAGCCCTGTGGCTCAGAGAGGAGCCCAAGGCCCTTGGCGAGGCAGCGTCACTGGCCCCGAGCGGGAGCCCTGCGCTGTGCCACTCGCCCGGCTGCTGCTGGCTGCCACAGCCCCAGTGCTCCAGGATGCCAGTCCTCACCCACAGCCACGGGGGACCAGCACAGGGCACTGCCGTTTAGAGAGGCGTGGTGGCAAAACTTTGTAAAACCACCCGCTCTGGTCACCGCAGTTTTACCTGGTTACCCTGAGTCCTTCTGCCACTGGCAGTTTCAGTGCAGCCAGACCAGGTGCTCTGCCATGGTATGGCCACTTGTTTGTCCCATTTGTGTGCTCCTGTTACAGCTGGCTGCCAATTAAACTGATCGCTCGCATGCATTTTCTTGTGCTGCATGCTTAGATATTAGTGCACCTAACAGGAGAACACAAGAAGCATGTTCTCAGTGACAAATTGAAATGCAAGGGAATAAATTAGCATCTTTCTTTTGAAAAAAGCATGCTTTGTTAACATGGGTTTTGTTCAAAACTGAACAGAGAAATTCAAGCATTCATGTAAAATTTAAGCAATTGAATTATCTTCAATATTCCTTGATAGCAATTGAGCAACTGGTATTGTTTTCGATATATTTCACAACTGGTTACCTTGAAAAACTGCTTACTGGTCTATAATGTTTACCATTAACTGAGAAAATGACCTGGTGCCTGAACGGAGAGTTATTGAAAGGGTGTTTATTGTTTTCTTGCTGCCTTGGCTAGGACTTGAAGAGGCACGAAGGCAGCGGGCTGGGGGATGCCCTGCCAAAGCGCTGTTTTCGTTCGCAGCCGCTAGTGAGTGCTCTTGAATAGTTTTTCAAGGCAGAGAGCCCTTGAACCCCACCGAACTGCAAAGTCTGGATCTCTGGCTGAATTTGTTGGAAACAGGAGAAAGAACGCGATTTTTAAGGGGGAAAATGCGGTGCCAGCGGTGTGGAGGTGACTTCCCCAAACGGGGCGCGGTGCAGGGCCGCAGCAGCAGATGGAGTGGCAGGGACCCGGCTTTATTAAGCAGGATTAAAAATAAAACAGCAGTGCTGACAATCTACATCTCGCAGTCGCTTTTATTTCTGTCCTCTGGTAACCCTGCAGCTTCGTCAGGAGTTCCTATTTCAGCCTGGTTGTACCCGCTGTTACTTGTTTTGTTTTGTGCGTGTGCGCGCCAGCTTGCAGATACAGACTCTTAGGCAGGTAAATAAACAGCAAATTCTGGGTATTATCCTGGGCTGAAGCCTGAGGCTTGTACAAACAAACATAGTTATAGTTGGCTGAAAAGGTCATGATTTATTTAGATTTGCAAGAAACGAGTTGCAAATAATGGATACGTGTAACTAAAGTTTTTCAATGGGCAACTTCACCAAGTGAATATTTTTACATTGGCTGAGGATTGATACTGTCCTAACAATAAAATAAAGTCTTTGTTATTTACATGCTTGGACAGAGGCTGAGATATTAATTAATTTAAGAAATTAATTAATTGAGACAATAGAAACCACTAGCACTATGTGATAATGTTTGTACGCCCAGCAATAGCAGTTTAGAAGATAGGAGAAGCATCTGTGGATGTGCTAAACTCTTTCTTCTCTTCTGGGATAAAAGTCTGTAGAACTGAGTGGTTCAGCTATCCAAGTTATTTTGAAAATTCTGCTGAAAAGAAACAAGCTCTATTGCTTGTGATTCTTAGTTAGTCATCACCAGTTAACTCCAGCACTCGCTTTCCTCCACCCCCTCACCCTACACAATTCATACTCATTGTAATTAATTTTATGGCCTTTTTAGCAAAGGGAGACCTCTACATTTTATGCTACATTGCACAAGCAATTGAAAGTTGCAGATGAAAAAAACCCAAGCACCAAATGTTTAGCAGGTTTTTATTCTATTTTAAATGAGCAACCTATTTAAATCAATTATCAGCTTAAAATGAGCAGCCTGATCTAATTAGTGTTAGCCCCTGGTGGGTTAATGAATGAAAGGGAGGTGCTGGGCAGATGTGCTTTCCCCCAGGATATTCTTCTACTGACCACATTGACACAGAATCCTTCTAGGTGGGAGAATTTTATGAAACAAAATTGTGGAAACCCAGAATTATAAGATGTAGAACTATTAAATCTATCAGCAGAACAATGCGTTTTGTGGCTTTGGAGTCTTTACTTTAGTTGTGTGGGGTTTTTTTACCAGATTTTTTAAGACAGGATTTATTAGCCTGAGATAAGTCATTACAAATCCCAAATAAATTACTTTTAGAATTAGCATATGAATTCATTTCTGCAAGACACAAGAATTAAAGGTACTTATGGAAAATGCCAACTAAAATCTTCAGAATCTTGGTCAATAAGCAGAGATCAGCTCGTACCCATCATTTCTGTTCCTCTCTCCTGATTCTCAGTTCTCCACTTACTTAAACATAATGTCCTTTGAGCTTTATTATGTAGCCAATTAGTAAGTTTAATATAGTACATGCAAGTATAAAATATGATAAGTATCATTAAATGTGGCAAAGGGAGAAAGTGATGCTGCTAACGAACAGTCTTATTTTCCTATCCCTTTGATGCATTTGCTGACTATTCCACTGTGAGTGCACAGATGTTTGCATTTTTGGAGGATGACATTTTTGGAGGCTAATGCTAAGTTGTTGGTAAATATTACAATTTGCTACTGTGCAGGACTTGTAGGTTTCTTATTCTGGGGATGGCTTTTTAAGTAGGTGCCTCTGCTTTCCCCTCTTTCCCTGTGTTTCCTGCTGCCCCTGTGGGTCACACCAGGGTCTGCGGGGTATCCCCGGGAGCCCATCCGCTGCACTCTCCAGGGCAGGTTGTATTCTCCTCCGTGAAACTGACTGGTGGGTTTCTTTTCACTTTTGCAGATGTAATACTGGTTTTCTACATTCCCACCAGCCTCTTACAAATACAGTTATATGGACATGAGAGACTATAAAATTTACAAATATTCTCAACCGATAACAAAAATATTGACATGTTGGCACTTATACATCACTCCTCAGGCTCTGGTAGATGGATAATCAAGGCTTCCTAAATTTCTCTGTTTAACTGGGACAAATAGATGTTGATGGATTATAGCACTCCTGAACAAACTCTGGAGTGTTTGATAGTAGGGGGTCAGCTTCAAATGTAGAAAAAACTCTCTTGTTGGTTGTTGGTTTGAAACATTTTGTTCTGGAACGGTCCACACTCTATATGAAGTGACGGTCATGGGCCACTGAGACTTCAGCAAAACCAACTGATTTACTGGAGGAGTTTTTACATTGCTTTGCTCAGTGGTATGTGCACACATCTGTGAGAAAAGGCCAAAAGGATTTTTAAAAGATGGGTGTGAAAATGTCCTTTTAAAATCTCCAAATAAGTGCATCAGGAGATGTACTAAAAAGCAACTGTGCAAAAGGAACTGCTGACCCACTTGCTCTTCCCAGGTTCTCTATTTCTTTTTTACTTCCATATTACAGGCACTTTCCTGAACTTTCAAATCTCATGGCTTTGTACTTAAAAGGGAAAAATTTTCATGATTGCAGAAGGGCTTGTAAACAGACTGATATACATAATTACACAATATCTGGATGGTTTAGTGTGGAAGGCTTAAAATATTTGCTAAGTGACCTTGGCATGCTTTGAAAAGGCTAAATAAACTACAGAGTGTGTAATTTGAAAAGTATATGGGAAATATGTTTTGGGTTTTTAAAATTAAATGCTACCTTCAAGTTTTTTGAGAGGAATATCTGCTGCCTTTTGGGAAGAGAAACCAAGAAAAATAATTTCTGAGGGCTTTTTTTTCTCCTTTTGAAAGAAAAATTAGAACCCAATGGATAATAACAGTTTCACCATGAGTTATTACAATGATTTATTCAATTAACCTCATGAATATAAGCCCTATCATTAAATAAGCTAAATTTGAGTGCAACAATTACAACTTTTACTAACTGGAATCTGCGTAAGTATTAAGTGTTTAAATATACCAATATTGGAGCATGATAATTTTTAAACATAATTACCTCTTTTATTATATTTTGATTAGATTAAAATTAATGCATTATTAAGCCATGATATGTTCTACCATCTACACCTCTGTATAGACAAAGATAGGGGCTCCCCCCCGCACACACCCTTTTCTCAGGTCTAAATTAATTAAATTCCCTTTAATTATAATTTACTAAAAAGCTTCACTTTCGCCACTATTATGCCTTTTGAACTTCGAAATTCAAAAAAAAAAAAAAGAAAGAAAGAAAGAAAAGGAAAAAAAAAGTCACCAAACCCCTTAAAATGGTCTTTTGCGGGAGAACTGAACTGTCAGCGAATTCAGGCAAAATTAATTATTTCAGCTTGATAAACCTTTTCATCTATTTGACTCCTTATACAGAAAAGCCAATTAATAATGTCAAACATGCTTTGCCTCCGGGGACCGGCGGGTTGTAATGAGTGTGTTTACCACGAGTGGCTGTAGCGGGGGAGCCGCGCTCTAATCGCGCCACACCTGTCAAGCTGAGTCTCATTATCTGTGTACCAAGGGCAAACCTCATTTTGTCAGGAGTGGTTTTCCAAGAACTAACAACTGCCTGGGGAAGCACACAGGACTGTCGGCCAGTAGACGAGTCACTTAATTACCAATCAGAGCAGCAGAAGTGAATTCCTCGTGTTCTCTAGTACGGACCCAGCTAATCACCGGGATGTGCGCCTCGCCTTATCGCGGTGCCCGCACCAGCCGTTCGTTTCCAGCACGGATCTGATTCACGCGTTCCCCGAGCTCTGATAGGCTGCGGTGGATGCCGGTGCTCGGGACACGGCGGTTCATCAGCGCCAGGGTAACCGGTCTGATCGCCTCTTCCCTTCCCCTTATCAGCTGATAGCGGGGTGGCTCTTGGCAGGGGACAGTCACCTCCGAAGCACGTGTGCGCGCACAGCTCCGTCAGACAAACGCAGGGCTGACCTTGGAGTGGATTATATTTTGAAAGCCATGTATACACATTACCTAAGTCCCCAGAACTTCCCCATGGGATAAATAGTATTATCCTTACTTTACACATTGGGAATGGAGACAAACTTCTGGCCCGTGACAAACAGGTTTCGCTCTCTGCAGAGCAGTCGAGGAGCGCTGTGTCCTTGGGGGAGCTCCTGAAGGACTTGGTGGTGCTGTGGTGACCTCACTTTCTCTGGAGCATGGGAGCATCCCTTCATCATTGCAGCTTAGCACGCTTGTAGCTAAAACAAGCGGGAATTAGGAAATGCAAGAAGCCCATTTTTCTTCTCCCCGGGAGCCGATTGTGTTGGGCTGTCCATGAGCCCACTCTGAGCAGTACCAGTTCAAATGCACAGCATGCTGGGGCACTGGCAGGTTCCAGTTCTGTGTCCAGGTCAGGTTCCTCATGGCTTTCACTGAGTTTCTCAGATAACCAAGGGCTGCAGAAAGGGGCTGGTGAAAGCATCATTAGAATTGAAGAGATTCCCAGCCCAGATTATCAGGCTATACTTCATTTGCTTATTGCCATGTATTTTTAGCAACACTCTATGCAGAATATCCTGCTGTTTTTAGGAAGTTGATTCTTTCTTACTCTATTTGCAGATGACAAATGATAGGCAAAAAACGCCGTGCAGGAAGGTTTTGCTTAGCATATGCTAATCTAACCGGTGTGAGACCGTTCAGAAATTCTGGAGTGCTAACAGATATCGGAAAATCCAAAGTGACTGCCTGCCAGAAGAGATTTTGCATTTCATTTATTGCAAAATAGCTGCAGAAGTCAAAAGCTCTGTTTATCACAGATGTAAAAAGAGCAAAAACTCCATGAACACTGAAAAATAAAACAAGCAAAACTGTTCCTCCCTCCTCAGCAAAGCCATTACCTCCATCACCAACAAAAATGGTAGAAGAGATTTATGAGATGGTTCTGTTAGGTGGCACATCAACTTCTTTTTTCCTGATGGTTGGAAGCATGGAGGGGTGTTGGACAGCAGAGACCCTCTGGGTATTATCCGGACTTTGTGTTTGGGACCACTTCTTGAGTGATGCTGAGTGATTTGGGGGGGAGGAGTTTTTTTAATTATTTTAATTTTTTTTTATCTTTAGTTTGTATTGTGGGAGTGAATTGTCATGTTCTGAAATGACAGCTGCACTCACCTACCACCTGTCAGTGTTCTGAGCAATTAAACAAAGTGCACTCTAATTCTAGCCAAATTAATGTAAACAAGAGGGAGATGAGAGCAGGAAGAGGAAAAATGGAGGGAACCCCAACTACTCAAACATCTGTGTCTTCGTGTCCTTCATTTCCCTCATGCCATAGCTTATCCGCTGGGGAGGAGATTATGGCAGGCAAATGAAAACAAGTGCAGACACTGTCAGCATAAAAATGTCCCCAGAGCAGTTTGTGAGCAGGAGGAGCTGGGACCAGGTCAGCAGGATTCTCTCCACGTGGGTTCCTATTCTCTGCTGGACGATCAGAGTTCCACCAAGCTAGCACAGCACGGGAGGCTCACTGCCGGGCCGGGAGCTCCTCTCAGCATTCAGCTCTGGGGACACACATCCCACCAGACAGATGTTTATTGGAGAAACTACCGAGGACTGGTGGATTCAGGGGCTACACCCCACTGCTGTGATATTCCCATCTTGCCCTGCATCTCCTTTCCTGTGGTGCAGCCTTGCAGAGCAGTTAAACATGTTGAAGTCAAGCTTGCTACTCTTTGCAGTTTGTGCAAAGTGTAAGATCTAGTATTTCACCTCAATTTAAGGCAGCCTTTGCTAATTTGCTGATAGGGCTTTGCACAGGCAAAATTAGTGGGAAGCAGCAGAAGGAATCAAAGCAATGAGCTGGGAAAAAAGATGGCCTGGGATAGCCAGGAAAATAGAAATGAGCCTCGTAGCAGAGGAAAAAAACAGATGCTTTGCTTTGACTGTTCATCGGTCAGTCTCATTACGATTTTCAAGCTGTCATGTTACTTCAGCTTTATTGGGTTTGGTTTCTTTTCCCAACTTTCAATGCAGATGATGTCCTGATTGCTCTATTCTCAGGCCAAGTACAGCCTGACCTCTCCCTTTAGTGCAGTAAGTGGCATTCATCTCCCCCTCACGCAGGCAAAGGGTGAAGAAGAGGTCAGCAGCCCTAATAATTGCATCCTGGACCTCTTTGTTGGTACGGTTATATGATCTTTTGTCTCCTGTTTTATGACTGACAAGCTCTCAAAAACCTTCTGGCAACACTCAACTTTTGCAAAACTGATAATTTTAGCTGGGGGAAAACTCTAGTCTTTTGTTTTCAGTGGGGGGAGCTTTTATAAAATGTGTAATTCCTAATCCAGCTGACCCACATCTTAAACTCTAAATGCATTGAGTGGAAATATTGAATTGGAAGTAGTCCGATGCAATCAAGTATCTGGTCAAGCCATTTTGAGGCAGATGTGGTTTGGATGCTTCATGCCCCTGTGCTCTTTATGGGCCATTACTGTCCATATTTTTTCTTTTGACCCACCACATGATAGGCACTGTGGGGTCTCTTGGGAAATGGAAATTGAGAGGGAGGGGTGGCAGGGACACCCAGCTGTGACACCTGTGAGGTGATGGGCAGCTCTTGCTTGGCTCACATTGCCAGCATTTGTTACAAAATCAGCCCCCAACTCCTTTATTTTTCTTTCTTCTCCTTGCTCCATGAATAAAACATTCCAGGTCTTTCAGAGCTAAAATTCTCACTCTCTTTACTTCTTTTTTCTGTGCTGGAGGTAGGCTTCATGCCTCTGTGACAGTAGCTGAATCTGGAGATGGTGGTGGAAGTTCCTAAGCTGAACTCAGTCTACATTTCATTGCTATCGGTTGTTAACGCCTCTTTTGATTTTTGAGAGTTTTGGTAGTAGAAATGTAGGGGATATCTAAACCCTACATCTTAAATTCTCACTATAAGTGATCTCTGTGATCACTACATCAGAAGTGCCTTTCACAAGATGGTGTTGAGTCCCAAGGGAAGGACAGAGGAACAGTAAAAAAGAGGTAACATTTGACAATCTTTCTTAAATTTCAAACACTTGGTCTTATTTTTCTCATCCTCACAAGACCTTCAGGGAACTAATTCTTGAGGTTTAACAGAAAGAAGTGTCTGATCATTCTCTCCATATCATCCAGGCCTCAAGTCATACACAATATCCTAAAAGCAGCTTTGTGTACATATAAGAAAAGGAGCTGTTGCCTTTGTCACGCAGCCCAGAATTCTGTTTGATTTTCTTTTTGGTTGCTGCATTTTCCCTTAACCACACACTTAATCTGATGTGCATTATCACTCCCCGATCTCATTACCTCCTTCCTCGAACTTGCATGTTGCTTGAACTGTCTTAGAGGGAAGAATGCCCTTAAATGAGTCAGTAATTCAATTCCAGTAATAACTTTACGTGTTTGTCTGGGGTTTTTTAGTATCCTTATGAGGAGCTGGGCAGTCCTGTGCCTTTGTTATCCAGTGAGAGTGACCTGGGCAGGGCTTTTTTGTTTGGATGGTTGTTCTTTTTCCCACAAAACCTCTCTCCCATATGGAACTGGAGCCAAGGGCTGAGATGCTCTGGGCAGTGGCTTGGTGGTACAGGGCCAGGACTTTCTGAGAAGACCAGACTTCCCTCCCACCCATCCACAGTAAACCTGAGACCTCATGGAAGCCCTCGGCTTTGCTGGTGTTGCCTGTTTGCTTTGTGTGTAGTCAGATGGTCTGATCCTCTCCCACTATAGTGGTTTTACCCTGCCTAACCCGCCTGACAGTGGCTGTGCTACCAGATGTACAAAACAGGGATGCTGGAAAGTTCATGGCTCTTCTCTGACAGGAGGAGACATTGGACACACTTCCAAATATGGAGAAAAATAAGTTTTTTAAAAATGCTGTGGTATGTAATGCTAAATATAGGGAGAATGATAACAGAAAGAAGGTTCTATAGGTTTTGCCAAGCTCGCTGGCTTAAATAATTCTCTCATTCTATATTTAATGATTGCTGGGCATGCTTCATGGCACAAAAAGTAATTTTGAAGAGGAGACTTTTAAATTCTATTTTCTTTTCTATCCAAAAAATCAACAGAATATAAAAACATTCACAGCACCTTATTCTTCCAAATATGTAACACAGTCTTATCTTTTTTTTTTTTTTTTAATTTTAGAGATGCCACTGTGATATTCAGGTGCATTGTAGCTCAAAAAAAACAAACAAAAAACCCTGAAAAAACCAAGAAAACCCCCAGCTGAACAGAAAAACAACAAAAGCTTGATCCCTTAGGAAGTGGTGGAAATAAGGATAGCTGCTAATTTGTGGGCACTCAGAACAAAAGCTGTGACCCTCCAACAAACATAGTTTTAACACAAGAAGCAGAAGGGCAGATCTCAGATTTATAAATAAATACTGACTCATTTAGATCTCTGTCACTTGAAAACAGATCAACTTATTAAAATACATATGGAGAAAGGGGAAGCTGGCTCCTAGGCATAACAGTGCACACGCTGACTTCCAAAGCAAAGTGAATTTTCATTCTGAGGTTGTTCTTTGTCAAATGATGCCAAAGCTAGAAGTTTGTGTAATGGAAACAATGCTGGTCTTGGATAAATTCAGAAGTGGTGCCATCCTAGCAGGAAGCCAGGTTTTTACTCGTTATGTGTGGAGCATAAATCACTCCCCTCGAGGATCATGTGTCCTTCAGTCCCAGAGGTGGGTGTAGGATGCTCAGTGAAAAACGCCACTCCGGCTCCCCAGGCAGCGTGGTTCAAGCCTGTCGTGGTGTCCCAGAGATGTGCTCCAGCCTCCAGACAGCCTCTGGCCCGGGGCCAGCGCTCCGTGTCAGGGCTCTGCCCAGTGTCAGGAGACGGCAGCGGGCAAACGCGTGCGGGAGACACGAACGCTCCCTCGTGTGCCACAGGCTGGAGAAGCTGCTGTGCTTCACCCGCCCCGGGGGCCTGCCAGCCCTCCACCAACCACAGCTATGCTCTCCATCAAAGAACAAAACTTCGGGACGTCTCTCAATGGCATTGGGTTTCCAGAAGGACAAAGGATACCCATGAGGCGTTTCCAGAGATCCTTAAGTGTGGTTATAGCCCCAGAAGGCTCCTCTTGTGGGATCCAAATCCTGCTGGAATCAAGACCTTTTCATGTGGAGGAATGGTTGAAATGAGCTTTTGGTCTTGCAAAGACCCTCACTGTCTGTCCTGAAAACAGTCAGTTGTGCAGTGAGCCGCTGGCTCCGTACTCAGGTTAACCCAACCAGCTTTTAGGAAATCCACCTGGTGATCTTGCAGTACAAAGAGCCACACCATTGTTTCATCCGTATAATAAACCATCTTAAACCTGTAAGTGGAATCCCACTTTTCCTCTCTTGAAAAAGACTCAATAACCTGACCACACATGTGGTATTTTTGTTGCTGAAACAGAAATTACTTTGTTTCAGGTACTTTTCCCTTTTCCCTTTTAGAAGCAGAAGTCCAAACACATCAAAGCCTACCTAAATTTATCTGCCCAGTGGATGGGAGGGAGAGAAACCCAAAATCCAGAGTGCAGCTGGGATGAAGTGTGTGCTGTGAGCATGATTAAATGATTATGAATGATGAAGATTGTTTCTGTTTACTATGTGTTCCATCATAAAGCTTTATGGAAAACATTCCTGGAGAGGAATAGGTGAACAAGATATTCCTACCATGAGCACTTCAGGTTCAGAAGTTCATCTTTAATACGAGTATTGGAGAATTTTCTTTTCACACTCAAAGAGATATCTCTTTCTTATTTAATGTAGAATGTGCTCAGCAGCCTGTGCTAGAGTTTTCTTGGTCTGTCCTTACTTCTGCTCAGAAGACAAATGCCTGTTAATCTCCATGCTTGAGAAAGATGTCGAAATATAAATGTATCACCTCCTCTGCACAGGTAAGCAGAAAGGAAGGAGGGCAAAAACTCAGGCCACACAGAAAAAAGGTGCAGAGTGGCCACTCCTGATCTGCCTCTGCTAACTACAAAGAGCCACAGTAAGAAAGTGACAGAAAAACCCATCAATTTCTCTATTGCAAATAGAGAGCAACACCAGTTTTAAAAGACATTTGAGTGCTTAACAATAAAATTAGGTTCTCTGCGTTTGAAGCTGCATTAAATCCCCATGATCTCATATTCCAAGAGTTAACATTCCTTCACTAACATGGCCCCAAGCAATAGCCAGTGCAATGCTCTTGACAGACATTCTGATGTTTCCTATAGGTATTACATCTAGTTTATCTAAGGAGACATTTTCCACTTGATAAATGTGTCTGCTCAAGGGCAGACTGAAGAAGTAATCCAAATATACATTTTCAAGATGACTAGAAACCCTGTTTCCCTTGTACTTCCACTTCTTCCAGCCTACCTTGAAGCTCAGAGAAGCTGGAATTTTGGGGCAGAGAATGAAATCTGTGAGAATTTTCTTTTTCTCTCTGTTGGTGACCTGAAAGCCTGAGGATGGAAGCAGGAATTACAAGCCACTTATGGAAATAAGCTGGTGCCATAAAACAGCAGCCACATTTTCTAGTGTAATTTTCTCTCTCATCTGTGTGCTGAAGTCTTTCCTGAAGCTGGGTATGAGCAAGATGAGAGAGGAGCAAAAACATGTTTACTTTTTGGTTTTGGCATTTTTTGTTCAATGATCCTTAGGGAATGCAGGTAAAAATCTGTGTTCAAATTACAGGAAAAAGTTGACATGCTTGAAACAAATTCTTCCAAGCTTAATAAATCTGCCAAATACACAAACAACTCTTACACTGCCCAGAAATATGAGAGAAAGGAGCATTTACTGAATGACCAGGAATTGCACTTTTAAGTATGTTTTGCATGTTTCCCATTATGTAAGAATCATATGGGAACAGGACTGAAATTTCTTATGAATCTACCCCATAAAATCTAATCCTGGCAATCATTTATCAAGAGACATTTTTTATGGAACAACATTGCAGACCTGGATGAACTGTGTTTCATCTGCTGTGCTTTCATGTTAACAAAGAAAAGGATTATGTTACAAAATAAACAAGTCTCCTAATGAATACAAACTATTCTCAACTCTGCTGATAACAAATAGGCCAAGGTTAAAGAGCTAAATAAAGCATGTTGCCCTGAAACGCAGTAATGACAATTGTGACTTATCACGATCCTTTAAACAGAGCTGCTCTTTTCTCTTTTTCCTTTGGGGAATTTGGCAAAAAGATTGGTTTTGCAGCCTCAGAGCTGTACCACTGCTACAGCCACTGGTCTTGTTGGCATGATAAATTAGCTCACATAGAAAAGGGATCACTTTTGGCATTCATTAAATCACTATTACAGGTCCACACCTTTTGCTTCTTGCTCTGGGCTTTGCCACCCACTTTTTCTGCTGAAGAAGCCCAAAGATCAGGGTGCAAAACTATTGTGAAGAGTAGCAAGAAAGAGGCAGTAAGTACAAAGCATTGTGCATTGGAGTGTCTTCGAGGCTGTAGCTGTTTGATATATACTTTATGGGCATGTAAGTCTTGAAGGACAGAGCCTTGGGTATGTACATGTATGTACAGAATGCTGGCAGGATACTTTAAACTCCTTTTCTATAGTAAAAAGAAATGAGTAGTTAGTCCTACTGAGGACGATTCTGTTCAGGAACTATTCGAAGCACATGGTCCTGGTTCTGCATCCTGACTGCATTTGCTATTGGCTTCACTGGGAGTTTGAGCAGGTAAAAAGGCTGCACAGGAAGACCCAGAACTCTTCGAAAGTTCAGGGGGAACTGTAATAGTGACAGTAATGTTACTGCACTCACAGGTGGTGTATTTTCTCCAGAGCTGGGCTCTGAGCTCTGTGTCTGTTTTCCCGTAGTAGACAAAAGCATAGTGGATGTTTGTTATAGGAGGAGCTGGATCACACAAGCAGGGGAATTTTTTTGCTTTGTCTGACTCCATTCAGTGCTTTGGGCATGGAAGATGGATTCTTTTCTCAGGTCTCCCACAGACTCCCTCTGCATGCTGGACAGAGATGGGTATTGCCACAGTGGCATCACCGTGTGTGGCACAGGGGGCATGTGGCACAAAAGGGAGTTAAAATACCCCTAATCCCCCTCCAGTGATAGGGATGAGCCTGGCTGCACATAATCCATAGGGGCTTCAAAACCTTATCTTTGACTGGATATGATAATACTCCTCCTTTCCTACTCTCTGGCTGTCATGTCTATTTAAACTGAAAATTCCTCAGGACAGCTTGTGACCCTTGAGTTATGGGTATCTCATACATTTATCCATGAGATTAACAAGGGTGTCTGGGTGCTTTTAAAAGAACAGGATAGTAAATATCTCTCTTCCTATCAGTATCTCCTACCCTGGTAGAGCCTGGGGTAATCAAGCAGCGATTCTAGACAGTCCTGTCCTGACTATTTTGTGTTCATTTCCTTTACTCTGTTTCATGGGTTGTTCTTTCAGGTCAGCAGACACAAAACCAAATAGCTGTTTTCAGCAAGTCCCTTTCCTTTTGCTGCTATCATGAACTGGCAGCATGCTTGACTCTACCACTTTGCGATTTACAAAGTGCTCTAGGAATCATCAGAGAAAATATGCCATAGAAAGTGATATTATAACGATGGTGATATGATTATAAAGATCTGGTTCTGTTAATTGCTGTTTGCAAGTTACAGAACAATTGGGAAATAACTTTGAAATTTTGTGAAATTTGAGACAGGAAATTTCTAGAAAGCTGTACTGTCCTGTGGTGGATTTCATTCAGTGAATTTTCAGATGGAAGAAAATTCATACTAACCCATTTCAGTTTCTGAATATAGTATATCATTTTAGATTAATGCTTTTAACATTTCAAGGTGCCATTCTGGAATACAATGATCTATGGTATTCATCAATTTCAACATCTTTTGTTATAAATTAAGAATAGTACCCCCCAAAAGCTCTCAAATCAAATTTGTCATTTGAAATAATAAAAGTAAAGTGTGTCACTCTGACTGACCATATTTCATGTCCTCATTTCTGATTCTCCCAGCTGTGGTACTGCTGTCATAGTTATTAAAAGAGATGGCACAAAACAAAAACAAAAATAGAGAGGTTGGAAAATGTGTACAACATTAAAACACTCAGGTATTTTCTACCTTGTCTGGAGAATTCACCTGTAAATAGTAATCAAGACCAGCACATTGTCCTGAAAACATTTTCTGAATCTCTCACACTGTTTGGAGACTGTAGGTATCTCAGAACATGGCTGCAGTGCCTGGACTCCCAGGTATTCCTTGCAGATGACTCTAGTCAGAACACTTCCCTGTGAGCTGGCCTTAACTCTGTTTATCAAAATCCTTTCTCCACTCCACCAATTTCTATTACATATTTCTACAGGCTTTCAGGGACACTTTTCTTTGAGCTGTTAAGCTGGAGCAAGGAATAGCTTTCCAACGTGTTTCAGGCATCTTCCCTCAATGGATCTTGACCCTTGAGTAGTACTTCTGCTCTTTCTGACAATTTCAACCCGCAGTTGTGGATATTCACCCTGGTGAGATTCCGTCTTTTTCCATTCCATTCCATTCCATTCCATTCCATTCCATTCCATTCCATTCCATTCCATGCTCTCTCCACTAGGATTTCACCCCTGGTGTTCGGTCCCCACTCACAGGGAGGATATTCCAACCCCTGCCAGTGTACAAACAAACCTGGAGCAGGTCCTGTGTTTCCAGCTGGATAACATCACCTTGGGCAGTGAAGAACCAAAGAGTGTAAATTTTGGCAGAAGATGCCTGATCCCCTCCACTTGCCATTCCATGCTCTGGAATGGGTTTGAAGCCTTTCAGAGAACAGCTGGAGAATAACTTTCTCCATCAGTTACAGCATCAAGCCTCTAGCTGTAGCACCAGTCCTGCGTTTCCATGAAAAATCCATTGATTTCTTGAAATTGTGATAATCTGCATTCACTCCATGTCGTCAGTGGGTTTGGATAATTGTGACTGAACTCTGAAATGCATTTATTATTAGCCTTTTCATTTTAATGGAGTGTAGAGGCAGAAAGGTAGCATGAGAGTCCAGTTTTAACCCTGTCCTTTATAGAAGGTTGTGGTTTTTTCTACCATTTTACTCTCTTCACAGTTCTTGTCATGAAGCTGGATTGATATTGTGCTGCTTCTGTTCTTATTTGGTATGTGAATGAGGTGTCACAATTCCATTGCCTTGTGTACTGTGTTCCCATATCTACAGAAATATCTGCATTTTACATATGTCTCGGGAAGAGTAAGGATACAGGCATGGAATGTAAAGTACCTTATACTCTCCCAGCTTACCAAAGTCTGTTCAGATGGAATTGTTGCCTCTGGCTTTTTACTTAAACTCTTGTAATATAACCCAAAAACTGGAGCTGATTTGCAAAAATCCTGCTCAGCATTATTATATTGTCAAATTTAAATAAACTATTAAGTCCGATTACTGGCAGAAGAAATTCTGGTTCAACATAGCCCTCTTTATTTTAAAAAAGACTGGCATGTTATACCTTTATGCTTTTATTGTTTAATAGAGCTATCTAAGTATGCCTATGGCCCTCATCACCGTCGGATGGAAGTGCTTCCAAAGTACTTAATAGAAATTACAACAACAACCTCTTTCTCAGTGATGAACTGAAGCTCTGCAAATCACACCCTTTCCCTGGGTTCTTCTGCAGGAAGGTCAGCAACCTCCATTTCCTTCTTACGCCTCTCCTCGCCTGCCCTTGGGAGTAGCCATCTCCTTTTTGGCTTTCATTACTCTAGCCAAGGTAAATAGTAGAGAGACCTTGTTATTAATGTTCTCATTTAAAAATCTATTATGGTATTTAGAATGATGAGGTCTGACTCTAAGTCAAGGGAAGATTAATTACATGACACGAGTGAAAACGGGATGTGACAGTCTTCGGACTGATACAAGGAACTGTCCCAATAAATCTGAGCTTGCACAATTGCCACAGTAAAGTGTGCAACATGTGCCAGCACTCAAAATCTTCCTCTCAAGTCATAAGCAGTTACCAGGATGTCACTTAATTATCTCTTTGAGGTATTACTATGGCAAGAAGAAAAGTATTTCTTAATATACATTCCCAGAGAGAGGCATGCAAGGAGCATCTCCTTGAAAGAAAAGGTATCGTTGAGCCAACCTTCTTTCTTTCATTCTCTTCCTTTTAATTTTTGGTACCCAGAGTAAAATGTGGGAGTGGTGCTGCCTTGCAATCCTAAATGGCAAACAAGTTACACCACTTAAAGGGCATGTACTGCCCTTACTGTACTGTCCCTTCATCTTTTAGCACCTGTTGCTCCAAAAGCTCTGTCCTAATGGCCTGCAGTTTTCTCACACCGTGTTTTGGCCTTTAAAGGCCTACATGGCCTAGGATCTGCCTCTGGAAAAAGTTGCCATTTCCTCCTTTACCAGTTACTGATGGCCTGGGTAAACCCACTCAAGTTTATATGTATTTATGTAGCTATAAATAAACTCTTGGTTTATGCAGTCTCTGAAGAGCAATCAGCTGGGTCAGCACATAGCAGCATGTGGAGCAGCAACAGAAATTTTCATGCCTCTAACGCCAGGGGACTTTACCCCCAAAGTCCTCCAGCAATCTGTCTAAAACTGCCTGTTAAAAATTGTTCCACTTGAGCTTCATGCCCTTATTCAGCTGCCAGGTGAGACAAAACCAATTTGTGTGGCTGAGCAGGCAGACACTCAGGGTAGGCAAAAAGGATGATGAGGAAGGGAGAACTGCCCATGGGTGGGAAGCTCTTTTCACAGCTATCAGAACCATTTGTGGGTCTGATGGATGCTCCTCTCCAGCCACCACATCCTCAGACTGCCCACTCTGCAGATGCTGACTTCTTTCCTTTCATTTGTGCTGGGTTTCACATTAATTTGTGCATGGCCGCAGTCTGACTCCAGGGGCAGAAACCTTCACCGTGGGGACAAGGGCAAGCAGTTTGCATGCATTTATTTATCTCCGAGAGGATGAGTAAAGGTAAAGAAAATCACCCCAAGCAAAAATGAAAATTAGCACTGGTTTTGTTTTAACAACCTCAGGCAACTGAGACCTGGCTCCAGCCCTCTCCCAGGGCCCCAAGCTCTGCAGTGCCAGTGTGGCTCCAATGCAGCCTCTAATTCCATCCCCAGCATCAGCAGTGCTCTGAGATGTGGAGAAGATTTGTCTTCCTTCCTCTGCTAAATTTCCCTTATTGTGGCAAGGGGAACCTAAGATGAAAAGATGACTTGGAGAAAAATATCTATCTTTTTAAAATCTGAAGTGTGTCGCTGATCACAGTGGGGAAAGCTGCTGATATATCTAAACCTCAAGCAACAACTTCTGTTGGAAGATGTTTGTTGAGCCAGATCTTGAGACCTGTGAAAGACAAAGTTTCAGCAAATTACTTCTAAAATAATTTTGAATGCACTTCTGTTTGTAAAGTAAGGATTTACTGAGTGAACAATATCTTAATTCAGCAGCCACACCTTGCTCTCTTCTAGAAATATTCTCTTTTTATGAATATTATTTGCAGAAAATTAAAAGAAAAGGAAAAACCTCAACTACACATGAAAGTTTGCATTTGAATGACAGGGGCTTCAGTTCAGGTTTATTCTTTGGAAAAGGTCCCACAGCTTTTTGTCCAATGTAGATGTTACAAGAACAGGAGGATATCAGCACCTGATGGAGGGTAAGCGGGAGGGGAGAGAGATCACTGCCCTGCACAGTCCTAGCACTCATCTATTTGATATCAGTTTTCTTGATTTATTGGGGTGCACTGATCTAAAAGCTTCACAGAATGTTTACATATGAGAAGAGATGAATTTCTGGTCATGACTAAGGAAAGAGTCAACATTAGGTGAGCATGTTATTACTCAATGGTAATCAAAATAGAGTTTAGGGATCTCTTGACAAAGCTCACTGGAAAGAACTAAATTTTCAAATAAAGCTTTTGAAGCGGTATGTAAAATCCCAAAGTTTTCTTCATTGGATTTTTTGACTATGGCAGTCAAGAGAAAGATGAAGATTCACAGAGCCTTGCAGGGTGTGCAGTGACCAAAGACCTCCTGTCAGACAGAGCTGGTGCTCCAGTGCAGCTGGGAACTGGGAGCAAACCTGGCAGTGGAATTAGGGTGAGAATGCAGGTCCAGCTCCAACGTTCTCTGAACTGTGCTCGTATCCTGGTACAAGCTGCAAAGCAGAAGGGAACTTTCTCTCTCCCACTGACCCCCCAAACCTGCAAAGGCGCCTGTATTCTTTAGCTCCATCTACTGGCACTTGGCACAAACTGGATGTGTGTACGGATAAATCCAAGTATTCCTGCACCAAAAGCAACAAATAGCTTCCTACAAATTGCCCATCCGGCAGATATGATCATCTTACTTTTAAACAATAATGAATTGTTATTATTTTTGTAATCTCTGTTGGGTGGGGTCTATAATTTCTCAGAGGATAAGACTACCTTGGAAATGTGTTACTGGACTACAAATGAATAATTGTGTGTGTGTGGCAATATGCAGTTATCGTTTCATGCAAGTATAATTGAAACATCATTAAAAAAACCCGTAATTAAGTCTTTAGCAATACCCAGGGGATGCAAGTTGTTTCTATTCCCATTTCAAAAATGAATGAACAAAATCTGACCAAAGAATCCTGGCTCCTTTTTGCCTCCTCTGCTTGCTCTACGTCTTTCCTCTTCACATGTTGAAAGAGGCCATTGGGTTGCTCTTTCCTGTGATAGATTTGGGAATAGTGCTGGAGGTGACTTTTTTCTCACTGTGAATTTCTATTGCTATATATATTTAGTTTCTTTATAATATCAAGTTTCTTTAAAGCCTTTGTATTAAAATGGAGTAATAATTATTATTATTACAAGCAGGTAAAAGTGTAAGAAGACGACTAAAACCTAGATTTTAAAATCCTTTTTAAATAAGGGAAAATTTATTTTTCATGCATGGAACACTTCTAGAGGTAAGTCTTCTCCAGTGGATTTTTCAAAGACTAGCAGCTGAAGAGTGCTGGTTTGCATTCATCACTTACAGCAATTGTAGATCTGTATCCAGACTCCTATGGAGATTTCTTTTTCTTAAACTGCTTCTGCCAGCTTTCATTTTTCATACTACTCATATATCACTATTTAGTGTAATGGGAAAACTCTGAAGGAACAATCCTTAGTTTTAAAATAAATAAATAAAACATCCAAGCCAAAATAGACCTGCCCCTATTCAGAAGGGATCATTATTTCGGAATATGCTCATTTGTATAAGTATATTTTCAATCAAACTTTTTCCATATGACTTCAGAAATAATTGCCTCCTTTAAAATTATAATGAAAAAGGAAACAAAACATAGCACCATAAGCAATGGCTTATTGTGGAGTGACTGCAAGACACTAAGTTCTGGCATAACTTTCCATAATCATTCTCTGATGGTTGCAATTGTTTTATTCAATTTTAAATGAAGGGCATTAACATTTATCAAATAAGACCAAAGTACATAGGAAAAACTTGTTGGATAAGAAGAAAAAAAACCTGAAGGTGTTCCACATATTTTTGGCTAACATGATTTATACGTTTCTGTTCTTAATGTTGAGGGAAGTTGGATTGAATAGATGATTTGTTTTCCATGGGGAAATCCTAGTTGCAGCAGCGACTCAGTAATCCTGCTTTCTGTACAATAAATGCACAGCTTGCCTGTGGGAAGCTGAGGAGAATGGGATTTTAGCCTAAGCAAATTCAACAGCAGAACACCCACTGTCTTCACTGGAACCTTCATTTGAGTTGGAATGGTCAATATTTTAACTCATTTCCCACATTGAGCAAGGCAGGCTACCCTTGTAAGAGAGTGATCCAGAACCCCATGGATTATGAAGGTTTGGATCAGTCCATGCTGTTCCTTCAGCAGGCTTTGGCCACAGCCTAATCTGAGATCAGCTAACGTGCAGGGCCGACAGTTAAAAGAAAAAAAATACACGTCACTACCTATGGCAGGTACCTGGCATAAGAGGAACACCTGAGAGCCTTAGGCAGGTTTGGAAGTCCATGCAGATCTGGAAATCACAGGGGCTGCAAGGAGCACTGATGGAGGCAAGGTGTGCTTGAATCAGGAAAATATCAGCATCTGAAGGGCAAAGGGACTGGTCAGTGAAGCATGAGTTGGTGAAAGAAACTGTGTTCCCATTCCAGTCAATTTTACTAATTAGTGGCTGTTTTTTCCCAAGGAGTCAATATTGTGAGGGTGTATTAATATGGTAATGGGGTTTTCCAGGAGCTGTAGCTGGCTGGGATTTTGGGGGAAGGGAGACAGAAATGTCAATTCCACCGTGAATGTGAATTTAGCAGATTTACAACTTTGAATAAGAAGCCTCCAAAAAAAAAGTAAGCAGCGGGGTTTTTTTTTTCTCTCTTAGTCAGTTTTGCATATCATTTGGCCGATTATATGTTATAATATGAAGGTAAAATTCATCTTGTTTCTGAAGTCAGGGAAAAAAGGTCCTGGATGTGTCTCACTAGCCAAGAGCAGCCAGGCAGGCGAGTGAAGCCCTTCAGCAGCCAAGTGAGGCCAAGGAGATGACAATCTCAAGCAGAAAGTGGCTTTTCTAAGGAGTGGTAGTCATTTCACTTAAATACTGCAGAGAAATGAGAATTGCATGTGTAGCAGGAGTTCTCTGCTAGCTGATTGCAAGTCCAGATTGACCTTTCCGTAGCTTTCCCTTATTGTTTATCCAATTCTCTATGCCTTGGGTCTCCCGAGTACCAGCACGACTGATATCTACCAGGAAAGATACACTGGCAGAGGCACACACTAACCACTGACTCCTGCCCATCAAGGTCTGCTCCAGGTCACCTGTGCAGGCTGGTGACAGGAGCACTGGGTGACAAAAACCGTTTTGCTCCTGCTCAAGGACAGCCATTCTTCCTCTCCGAGATTTCCAACCCCCAGCCCAGTGCAATCAATGTCAGGAAATACGCTGTAATCTCTCCATGAATATAAGCACCCTGTGGGATGTGAGCTGTTCGATGCACTTTGATGTATTCCTTGAAGAGCAAAAGGTTTTGGAACCAAAGCGCATTGTCTGGTTCTCAGCTTACAGACAGTTTCTGACATTTAGGGGCATTTTATACCTGCTAATCTACTTGACTCTTGAATCTGTGGAAAAATTGAAAGTTAGGTCAGTTTAAAGAGATTTTTCTTATTTGCTCACAGAACCAAGAGCTGAATAGATTCTCTAAATCTAGGAAATGCAGTGAACTGAAAGAGGACAATTTTGTCTTTGCTGGGAAGGCCTGTTTTTCAACTGAAGTTGATACTTGATATCACTTTTTCATTTTAATTTCCCAAATGAGCAAAAAATCCAGCTAGAAGTGTCTAATTTTTCTCCTGTAGCATTATTTGACGTGTAGAAGTAACTTTAATCTCTGCTTGCTGTAGAACAAAACCTAGTTTTACAGTGTTGTCCTAGAGGCGGCAGCAGAGTACATAAGAAACGAAAAAGCTAACACACAAATGGGCAAAGTTGTGTTTGGTTAGTAGTTAATCTCTATAAAGTCTCACTAAAGGGTTTTACTGGAATAAAGGGCTCACATAAAACCCAAGAGGGAATATAGGCATATCTTTGAAATAGGTAATAGGGTGAAAATAATACTAATGTTATTGCATGTTCTGGATCTGAGGGAAATGAGTTGACCTGAAAAAAATCACTTGTTGGAGAGCACTCGTGGACGGAAACTGTTTTCCGTACCACAGATTAGGAGAAAACCCAAGCTACTTGCACAGAGCTATAGAGGCTGTTGGGTCGGCAGACTTTAAAACAACTGTGATGCTCTGTGACACATTAATTGAAATGTACTTTCCAGTGCAACCATTTAGCCATTTATATAAATATCAAAGCTTTTGGGGTTTACTGTCAGTCTTTGTTTCTGAATGAGAAATTTATAAAAAACACATGTTTCAGACTGCCACTGAGTACATGTTCAGAAGGATGTGGCCACCGAACTATATCAAACTTTACTCAGTGCAATCATTTGATGAACAGAAGATTCTTCTGTTAATAATGTCTCTTTTCAGTACTAACCCAAAGCTGGCAAAAGGGCTATTTTATTGACCTGGGAAGAACAAAGCCTTAAAGCGTGGTCCCATTGAAGTCACGGGCAATTTGTCATTGGCTTCAGTGGAACCAGGATTTTGCCAAAAATATCAAATGCTTTCTGAAGTCTTTCCATTAATTAGTCTGCAATTAAAAATAAATCATCTTGTGTAAGTAGGTTGTACACAGGGCCCACACTGCCATAAACTTCAGATCTGACTGCAGGTTGTCCAGCTTCTGGGACTGCTCAGCTCCAGGATTTTGGTTTCTTTCCCTCTGATGCCTAGCTGAGGTGTCAACATGGCAAAATTTTCGTGTCACTTCCATTATTCATATGCAAATTCAGTCTCAGTTGATCTGACCATCAGCATTATAGCAGCACCCAGAAGCCTCCAGCCGCAGTTGAGAACATCCTCATGGAAGGGCACGTTGGCTTGGTCTGCTCTGCTGGAAAATAAAGTCCCCAGAGCTCAGCCAGCCACCCCTAGGCCTGTGTATGGTGCATCTGCTGATGGGATGTGCCCGGCAGGGAGGGCAGTGTTTGGGGAATGAGCCCAGCAGGGAGGGCTGTGTTTGGGGACTGGTGCCTGAGAGCTCTCCAGGGACCAAGTCCATGAAGGGGGTGCCTGGCTGCTGTCAGCAGCACTGTGGGCACCACTGCTGCAGCTCCAAAGGACAGCCCCTGGCAGCCAGTCCCACAGGCTGATCGGGTGAGTGAACAGAGGTACAAAGCTTTGGGAGAAAGGAGAGGCTCAGGCTTGCTAAGGGCCTGATGACTCCGTGGCCTTGGCTGCATGAAGGGCACCACAGGCTTTTCACAGTTATTTCCTAGCATCAGAAAGGGTAATTAGGACTTTTTCATCTAGTATGAAAGTTTTGTTTTACTACTGTTCTTTACGTTTGGGAAACTTTTACTGGTTTGTAAAAAACTGAAATGCTCTCCACTGAAATGCTCTCATTAAAATGCCTTGGCTTCTCCTACAGCTGATGCAGAAGGACGGATCTGCCCACTCCACTAAATCCTGCCGGCTTTATCCTGGCCTGAGCTCTGCTTGGATAAGAAATGAGAGTAGAGGCAGCTGGTTCTGGTGCAATCCTCTGCTAATTCTCTGTGCTCTGGAAAAGCAATATTCCTCTATGCTCACCCAGACTGGTGCAGGAAGGGACACTGGGTGCTTGTGCAGGGTCACATGTGCTGTTTGTGTACAACCAAGTGTGAAAGTGATGGAACCTCCTTGCGAATAGGAGTTCTCTGGGATTTGTAAATCTATACCCCTAGGTATGTTTTCTGAATGCAGTCTCCATTTGGGGTGATAATGTCTCTGAACAACTTAAAAAAGGGCAGTTTATAGTCATTAAAAACCTAATCTTCACCCACAGATTCCTGGGGAGAAAACCTCTGTGATATACAAGAAAACC
Organism: Melanocharis versteri; assembly: GCA_013397845.1. Classification (NCBI taxonomy): domain Eukaryota; kingdom Metazoa; phylum Chordata; class Aves; order Passeriformes; family Melanocharitidae; genus Melanocharis; species Melanocharis versteri. The sequence continues at coordinate 214,830 of VZTG01005666.1, read as the reverse complement.
TTTCTAATAATTCACATTCAGCATTTCTCTTTGTTTTCAAGACTGTTTAGCTAACCTGTACAAAAATATTTGCAGCCCCTCCTTCTCCAGAAAGCCCCAGCTGATGAGCCAAGCTCTCAACATTTCATTCCTACGTAGATAGTTTGCTAAATTTTTTCCCAAGGCTTTATGGTTTTCAACAATATATCTTTCATCACTGTATTGCCAAAAAGAAGTGGCTGCCTCGAAGCTTCCCTTAGGATTTGGACTGGATATCAAGGATTAGTTTATAACTGGTAACTTATGAACTGCACAGTGTTCTACAAACAACTTATTTTTCTTAATGTAACGGTGAAACTATGAAACCCCATCCTGAGAACTTATTTCTGAAAGGATATTTGAATGAAGCTTCAAACAATACTTTATTTGCCTATATCAAAACTGATAATTTTTAAAGGACTGTGTTTTTGTCTTCATAAAATAATCATTAACTGACCATAAATCTTGAAAATATTCATCTCTGGTTGAATTTGTATGTGTTTGTTTTGGATTTAGAGGCTTGTTTTTTAGGGGTGTTTTTTTCAAATCTCTAAGAATGTCTGAGTTTTGAGTTTGGCTTTTGTGCAGCTGGGATCTGACGATATAACAGAAGAAACCCATTATTTACAGGAATGGAATCACAGCAGGTATTGGCAGAATACAGCAATGGGAAACTTCTGAAGAATATTTCTTGCTTTTACCTGTGTTGGTGCAAGTCATATGTGTTGGTAATAAGGGCAAGGAAAAAACTAACAAGTAAGCACAGATTTTTTTATTTGAGCACATCTGTTTTATTTCAGTTCAGTGTGATGGCTGGAGGGAGAAAGGGATTTCTTCAGATGGCATGTGTTTAGTTCCAATTCTTGGTAAACTTAAAACAGAAAAAGACATCTAATTTTTTTTAATGGATTTCCTCCAAGTTGGTTTAACAGAAGCATATCCACTTTTTCTGGTGCCCATGGTGCTCTCTCCTAGATAGAAGGTTTTCTTAGAATTGCTTTACATGGAGTATATTCAGAGTTACTGTCCCTTTGTTTGCACTGCAGTTGCATCTGGAAATGTCTTTCAGGATCAGGGACCACACTGGGAAGCCTTGCAGGAACAATGACAGAAAGCCAGTCACCACCCCAAAGCCCTTACAGCTATCTAGATGAAACTGGGAAAAAGAGAAAGAATAAAATGGTTTTGCTAAGAAAAGGAGTCATTTGCCCATGGATAAACTAGTGGGACTGCAGGATATATTTGAAGTGTATTAATTCCTCAATATTTCACTAAAGTTCATATATGGCTGGAAAATTATAACTTATTTAGCACGTGTGTTTAGACATATAATACAAAACTCCATTTTTCCTCCTAATATAGACAGGAATACGTAAGCTAGATGACATTTTTGGCATTACACTGCATTATTTGTTGACTTTCATTATGATTATTATAATAATTTCTTAAATAACGCATTGATAAAAGTTTGGCAGAAGGACCTCTCCTAAAATGCTCCATTGTTATGTTTATGCCTGAACTTCCAGAGAAAACCAGAAGCAAAATTACAGTCAAGGTGGACCCTTGCTCTGGTCTCAGCTTGAGGACTCAATCAAGATTGAGCCTTTATTAGACCAGACAAGGCACAATCCCTGTGTAGGAGTGTCTTCTCATGCTGAAGATTCCACCTTTAAAGGACTTGTTGTGTAAGAAGGATTAATACTACTAAAATGGAAGGAAATGAGGAAGGAAAACAGTTTATTCTGTGACACTTAGGTCTGACCTATCTCTCTTCGCATTAATGTAAATTTCTGTTTCCACTTAGCTCTTAGGAAGCAGAGTCAGGCCAAAGATGAGTGCTTTTGAAAATCATTCCCTTAGCAACTTGCTGAAGGTCAGTGGTGGGTGTTTGTGGCAGAAATGGGAATGAATGATAGTCCATTGTCTTAACCACAAGACCCTGCTTCCTCTCCTAATCCCAGGCTGATTTTACAGGGTTATAGCACATGAAAAAAGTCCAAATTTTAAAACATTAAACTTGGCACTGATGATAAGGAAATGATTAAGAGTCAACTAAGGAAAGGCACAACCACACTGACAGAGACAATCTTCAGAGTAGAACCATATTTTCATCTAGCCAGGTTTTATTTGAGCTCTCCTGATGCATACATCTACTGCATTCTGCTTTTTTGTTTTGGCAAGCACTGCAGAAGGCCTGATCCAATTCTTGAGGAAATCAATGGAAGTTTGATTCGAGCCATAGAAAGCCATGAAGGGAATTTCAAGAGATAGAGTGTGGAGCCAGACATTCAAAAATAGCTTTTTTAATATGTGTCACTGACCTTTCTAATGGCTTGCAAATGCAGCCTGATCACCCTAAGTGAAGGTACTTTATGGGGAAGGCTTGAAATGTGGAGCAGAATAAAGCAGTGAGCTTGCTCGGGAGCACGAGTGTGAGTTGGGTCATGACAAGGAGCTCGAATTCAGCTCTCACCCCTGCCTGGATTTCATTCACAGGAGCAAACATGGAATGAGATAAGAAAGGGATCAGGTTGGGGAGCCAATCCACCACTTACCCCAGTGAGGTAGTTTGGGAACTCAAAGAAAAGCAGTGGCTTGGGTGGGGGTTTGAGTGGTCTGAGTGCAAGCTCTTATTGCGGCGGTTGTCTCGGCATGAGGTCTCCAAGCCACGGAGATAGAAATTAACCAACTGCCTAATCTTTCATTCCTGTTCAGAGAAGGAAATCGTGAGGTTTGACTGAACAGACTGTCTGGTCAGGGGCTGGCTGTGGCTCAGGAATGTGGGAGAACTCTTGAGACGTTGTCTCTCAAGACTTAAAGACAAGGATACGGTCATATAGAGTGGGTCTTACACTGTACCTGAGATTGCTGTAAAGCCCTTTTGTCAGAAAACCTCCAAAAGAGGAGTCAGCCACTTAATTCTCCTTTGGACACACACTCAGGAATCATGGCAGGTTTCTAGAGCTGTCTCTGATCCCTGGATTCCTGGCCTGTGACCACTGCTGCCTTCAGCTGCTGTGTTTGTAAAGATTGTTCAAGATGATAATTCTGCTGTAGGTATGGCAAAAGTCCTCCTGGGATGTTAAAAACCCCAAGCCCTGTAATTAGATGGCCACTCTGGTTCTTGGTGGCATCCTCTGACTTTTCTCCAGGGAGAAGATAAAAGGGGCAGGAGGAATATTTTATGATCCAGATCTGTGGTGCAACAGCTGTTCCCTGGAAAACTCTACCCAGTGACAGAGAAACCTCCAGGTCATGTGCCAGGGAACTCTGTGCCCATCTCCTCTATTATATGGAAAGAGTTTCCTGTGTCTCTCAGATGTCAGACCACCAAGTGGAAGACAGATAAAGGAAAGATTTGTCCACACATTTGTTTTCATGGATTCATCTCATTGTCTCCACCCACAGACTGGCAAAAATAAAACCTCTAAAAGTGTGCTCAGTGCAGTGGATCCTAAGGACTAAAGTGGATCCTTACTGTTATCATTTTACAGCCGCTTCCAGGTTTTTGCCTTCCCCACCCCAACTGAATCTTCAGTGTCAATTTAGGCAAAAAAACCCCCCTCACATTTCTAGAAAAGTAATGACATTTCTTAGAAAAGGCTCCAGGTGTCAGCTTCAGGTGTTAATCTAGGTGTTGCTGGGCTCAAGCCTGCATTTCTACTGACACCAATGAAATTCCCTGCACAGATGAGGAATGTGGGTGAACAGAAAAGCTGGCAGTAAACCTTCCATCATAACTTTTCCGACACAGAGCAGGATATTTCAAAACCAACTTTGTTGCTGTTATTGTGAAGAATACTTTCCTCAAATGTTCCTTCTTTTCTCTTCTAAACGGAAGAACAAAACCTTTTCAGAGAAATGCTGAAACATTATTGCCTTTAGCATATTTTCATCCAGAAATATACTGGGATTGCATTTGGTTTTTTGTGGGTTTTTTTAAAATCTAATTCCAGTTTACTTTGAAGATGTGAACTTAAATGTTGCATAAGGTTGATAATAAATACACTCCAAATTACTGCTGTGATAATTGCCAGGTGCTACAGAAGCCAGGTGCCCATATACAATCATGTAGGAGTCCTCCTTCCAAATACAAGGGGGAAAGTAACCCCTGAGATAAATTTCACCCTGACTCTGCACAGGGATTTTCAGAGGTGTTGTACAGGTAGTTTTTGTGAGAAGGTTCTGGCAATAATTATGATTAAATATTTTATGAATGTACCAATGTCAGAAGCTTTTCACACTCAGCTTTTATTCCCTTTATTTTGAAAACATGAAGTCTTAATAGTCAAAGTGTTGGGCGTTTTTTTCTCCTTTATTCTAAGCAGATGTTTTCTCTCCTCACTCTTCCTTCCTTTGTGCTTTCCTCATTGGAAGGAATGATGGGTGTGTGCCAAAAGAAAATTGAAAACCATGTGAAAAACACAGAAAAATTATTTTGTTAGGGAAAAATAAGTTAATGAAGAATGGCTCTGTTTTGAAACTACTGGACCAAATTTAATTTCCAAATTGATTTAAAAGTATACCAGATTCTGAGCAGTTATGCTAGCTTCTGAACATTCTTGTGTGATTATTTTATGAGATAGGAACTCAAAATAGTTAGAAGGGCAAATTTTAGTGCTGAGAAGAAGGCAGGTCTGTTCCACAGCTGCCTCCAGGTCCTGTCTTTCACTTCTGGAGGTAAATGTCTTTTTGTACCTCACGGCAGCACAAAGTGAGGAGGAGCCCTAGATGCAGGTAGATACTCACCCATGGGCCATTTTTGTGAAGTGGTCCTTCAGCTGCCATCCTTGCTGAAGGATGATGGTTTCCAGAGGTCCTAACTCCAAACCTGGGGTGCTTGCCCACCTCTTGTTCTCCCTGAGCTCTTCACTCTGCAAACACAACTGCTGCCTGCAAGGGGGATGCAGGATTTGACCCTAGGATTTGATGAGAGCCTTAATGAATAGCACTGAAAGAAAAGCAGCACCCAATCAATAACTTGGGGTGCACAAACATTTATCAAAGAGGACCCAGAATGCTTTACATTTGTTCCTCCACTTACTGCTGCTGACAGTTACATCTGCATCCATCTATTTCCTTCAGTCCAAGAGAGAATCATTAGGCACAAAAGACATTTACTAATGTAACGAGGAAACCTCTATGGCTACCTAACTTAAGCTGAGTGTTATTTTAAAGGCTTTATTATTATTATGATTTGTACTGAATCTAGGTTTACACTTTTCATTTCTTCCTTTTCCCTGATTTGTGTGGTTCTACCTCTCAGGCTGGTATGTACATGGTATTATTAGATAGGATGTCATATTTGTTTCCATTAAGCATGTGTGTGTGTGAATATCTTCATAAAACATACATAGAGCACTAACTGCTAAGACCTGTGGGACAGAAATCAAGACAACATCACAGAAAAGATTTTATTTTCTTTTTTTTCTTTTTTTTTTTTTTTTGCCTACTGAGCCTGCTGTGGTTGCTATTTCAGCTGTTCATTAAAGTTATATTGCTTCCTTTATCTCTTGTGCTCATGGAATACAAGCACCTCCATAATGAGCTTAAATTACCACGAGCTAAGAATAGAAAACTCGATTTCAGTCCTTGGGAGGCTGAAGCTGTGGTGGTGCATGGGTAATCAAGCTATATTAGCTGTATAATGGTGCTAGGATCCCAAGGCAGAGCTGCTGGGATGTTTATGGCAGGCAAGCACAATAAATATCTGTTTTCTGTGCTTTCTGGGTTTCTTTCCCCCCTCCCTGCTCCAGCCTCCTTATACATTTTGAAATAAACATTGTTGCTTTCCCTGTGTTAATATCCTATATGTGTGGTTGGCCAGCCATGTCTGTCTTCGGAGAGTAGAACCTCCTGTGTTCTCATTTTCTCATTTATACAGCTAAGCTATGGAAAAGTCCCGGTCACCTGAGTTATCACTATCAGGAAAGCACACGGAAAATTGAGTGAAAATGTCAGAACTTAGACTAAAGAGGACGTGTGCAAAAACACCCTCTGTTTCCGAGTGTTTTGGACGCTGTGGATTTCATTCCATCAAATGGCAGGTGGGAATAAGACTGTTCCTCGCACCCCTGATCATTAGCAAAGCGCGGGCGGGGGTTCCTCGTGCAGGGGGGTCAAACTTACTCTCTTGTTACTTCAGGTTCAACAGGCGTTTTAAGCGACTCCTGCTCCAAGGCAGAAGTGTCCCCTTGTTCACACAAACCCCTGCAGGCTGCTGCTGCTGCTAAAAGTAGGCACAGGCAGTGGGGGTGGCCAGCATCTCCCCAGGTGTTAACACATTGCTGCTGGCTTTCGGGCACTGAGATGATCACAGCGCAGACAGCAGCAGCTCAGGGCTCTGCCTGGTGGGCTCTGCTGAGTTTAACTGTGACTGCTCCAGAGGTAACACCCTCCCAGGCACCTTGCCCTGCTCCAAGAGCACCCACAGGCACAGGTTAAATCCACCAGAGAGCCAAAAGACAGGATATTTATCAAGGGGTGTGCTGAAAGTCGCCTGAATTGGGAAGAAACCCTCTTTATCGTGGCTTTCTCAATGAGCCTTTGGATTGTTTTTCTATTTGAGTGTAATGTATTGGCTCTTCCCCAAATTTCCTCTCACTGTCAATCTCTCCCTAATGATTAGAAAACCCAGTCACTGTAGCTTGTAAGGGTTTTCTTTAGCATATGAAATACCAACAAAAATCTACTCCACCAAAATAATTCTCCATTATCTTATACAACCAATTTACTTCTTTATATATTTTGGCTCAGAAACTCATTACTGATTGCATCCCCTGTTCAGAAAGTGACACACACTTTTTCACAAGATGTTGTTCTCAGTTGGAGAATCTAAGTTGATGAAAAGAGGGGCATCTCAGAGTGCCCCACAAGACATTTGTGATAGAGCACATACCCAGTCCTGCCCTGGTTTACTCAGCTCATCACTTCCTTGTGAGGGAATAAACCTCTTGAAAGCACCACAGGTGGAAAAAGGTAACCCTCTGTTTACCCTGTAGCTGCCATTTCTGCCACCTCCTTAGGTAAAGCGCTTTTTTTCACGAGTTGTCCTGATAATACCAGGGAGGGAGGAGAGGCCGAGGCTCCACCTAAGGGCAGTAAAGTCAGTGGACTTTGGCCTTTAATGAGCAGAAGGTGCAATTCAATTACAGCTCTTTGGTTGATATCATTAGCTTACATCTCCAGGGGTCATTGGCAAAGATCATTAGCAGGGGGTCATTAGCAGGGTTAGTCGATACAAGGGGAGCTGGAGCCACTTCTACGCTGTGGAGGTGTGAGAGCAGATGAGGCTTTATTAGGGGTTAATTCCAGGGAGGCTGAGTCTCTGCCAGGGGCTGTCAGAGCCAAGCTGTGATGATCCAGCAGGGAGTCCAAGTATCTCTGATGAAGAAAGACCTGGGTAAATGAAAGAGGCCTCCTCACACTTTACTCACATAACTTTAGAACATGATTATATGACCAGTTTGAGAATACTAAGGCACCCCTCAGTGTGACCAGTGGATGGATGGGACCAGAGCCATACTGAGTTGTACAATAGGTGAGGATTTCTTTAGGAGGTAGGAACCCTTCTTTCCTCCCCCATGGTCCATGGCTGCTACCGCTGCTGTGGCCCCTCACCTCAATGAGCCTCAAAGGGATTCAGTGGCCCTAATCAGAGCTCTGATCAGAGAGGGGATGATGCAGGAGATGCTGCTAAGGACTGCAGAGGTGATCCTCTATGTTTTGGGGACATAGCTCATCAAGCTGACAGGACCTGTGCAGGGGCCATGGGGCACAGGAAATGCTTTTAGGATGATCTGGATTATATCTCTATTGAAGAGCAGATGCTCCCTTGGGTTTGGGTCAGCGTGGGTGGCTTCAATGTGGAATACACACCTGCTTTTCCTAATTAACCTCCATTTGTTAATAAACTACCAAATGGCCTGTGTATCTGTGTAGTCTCCTGGCAACCTCGAAGTTATTCACCTGATTTCTTTTGCTTTCACCTGGGACTGTCTGCTCCCAGCTCCCCGTGGGGCTTGAGAGTGTATGGAAGAGATGAGTCCTGTTCTTGTCATGTCTCATGGTGCCCCTCTCCTGTCCTCCTCTAAATCCTCAGCATTAAGTCACTGACAGCTTTCCTTAGGAAACCAGCAGCTTGTGTCCATGGCAATGATGATCAGTTTGGTCAGCTCTGAAAAGCATCTGTGTTCCAGACAGGCTGTTTTCCCATTGGAAGTTGCTAATTTGCTGAAGGTTAAATTCATCTGTGGCTTCGGGATCTGAATTAAAAAAGGAATACTGAAAGAGAGCATTTTCCTACAGATAAATCTTTTGCTACAGAAATGCTCCATTTTTCTGTATTAAAATGGCTGTTTTCACTTTGGTATTTGATCCCTAGTAAGAGTGAAAAGTATAATAGAAAACTCTGCTTAACTCTAAAGGTAAAGGCCTATGTGCATGTGATGTCATTTACTTTTGAAACTTGACATTTATTCTGATTCTCTTTGTTTTGGGGTTTTCCTCTCAGCTCGAAGCAGAAATATCAAATTCACATCCTCAAAATGAAAAACTTACTATGTCATGTTCCTTTGTCGCAGCTTGTAGAAGAATGTAAATGGTCAGTGGTGGTGTTAAACAATTCTGATGTCAGAACTTGTGCATCTGATGGCAAATTTTCAATAGATTTGCCTCTACTTAGGAACGGCTAAGATCTCTATTAATGCTTGTCGTGGAGATTTACATAAGTGCAGTAACAAGTTTGTTCATTCAGTAATATCTCCTGAATATTTTGAAGGAAGATTGGCAATTTCATAGTTATCATGGCTCAATGAAGATGTAAGAATCACCCAAGGAACATGGGAAAGATGGTGTAAGTTAACATATCTTATCTAAATAAATCTTTGTTACAAGATATTAATCCATATACAGGCCTAGGATATTTTTAGGCACAGGAATGATTCCCATTTCTATAGTGTGTGGATTTTTTACCTATATTTCAGAGAAAGATGAATGATTTCCAGTGTGGTCCCCTTTCCCTGGCAAAAATAGGTGACTATTGAATAAAATGCCCAAAAAGTGATGAAATTCTGCTTATAAAATTTTTCTAAAGGGAAACTGAAATTGAAAGCAAATGTTCTTTTAGCATTTCTGTTCATTACTTGGGAATAAATAAACTGAGAGAGCATTTTTAACATCCTGTCTGAGCCAGGCTTTTTAACTCAGCTCCCCTAGAAGTGGTTATCAGTTGTATTTGAACACCTTTTTTTTTTTGTTACCTACAAAGGGTATTTAGATGAAATGCCCAAATTTTCAGTTCTTACAGGTAGATGAGATGAATAATTAATTATAATAGAGGTGAAAGTGGTTGATCTCATACTGAGCCAACCAGTTGATTTCTAAAGCAAAGTAAACCATATGTGAGGGTTACTGAAGTCTCCAAGCCTCTGGGCCATTCATCATTTCCAACAATTTTCTTTATCAATGCTCCACTCAAAACCTTTAAAAACTCTAATTATGTATCTTTTCTTCCCGATGGCTGCTTAAAGCAATGAAATTTAAATGGTTTCCTTATACTTTAATACTTTTTTTTTCAATGTTAAACAAATAATCGTGTGCATTTAGATCATACAGCCTTTGCTGGGTTTAGTTTCCTTCATTTCGAGATCTCCCTTCATAGGGGTGCAGAGAGAAATTAATGTCACAGACCTTTTCAAATGATTTCTAAATTAAGTACAGTAAATTCCTCTGTAATATGACTCATGAGACTTGAAGATCAAAGTCTTACCAGAGATTTATCAAAACTAAATAATTTTTACATAGAGCATATTGTAACTTCAGGTAATGCTATATTGTTGCTCCACTCATCATGTGAAAGTGATGAAGAGTGGTGCTTCTTTATTTTCTGGATCCTTCACTGGTTTGAGAGGAAGAGATGGCATCAGGAATCAATTTGATCTTGTTTTGAAGTTTGCCTTGCACTCTCTTTCTCCTAAGAGACGCAGAGGGCCGGCTGTTCCCTGCTCACCAGCCTCCATGTGCTCCCATCCTGAGTGATGAAATCCAAGTCCTCTGCTGCATAAATCTGGGCAGGCTCAGTGAAGTGTGAATCTGATCGCTCTGATTAGTGCTGATTAGTTGCAAGCTGGAGTGTGAATAAGCAGCCTGACATGTACAGCGTTTTGTTATATGTGACAGAAGAAATTGCATTTGCATGGTGAAGTATTTATGGTCATGTTTTTGACTTGCTTCATTCACATCTGGTCCAGGGTTGTCCTCTGGGAATGGCAGCAAAGAGAACAGGAGGGAGATGTGAAATGGTTCAGCAGAAACCAGAGAACAAAGACAAGATATTTCCTACCACTGTAAATCCTAATTTGGATAAGTGAAAGTTTGTGGCAATAGGGGTTACAAGACCATAGAGGCAAAAAGGAAAAAAAAAAAAAAATATGTATAATGCAAGTGACTTTGTGTTTCAGTTTATTCTGTTCTGTGCCTCTTCTGCCATAAAGTCATCGCTACAGTAGTCAGGTTTTCAGGATCTCAGGGAGGTAAGTGGCTGGGAAGATGAAAGTTTTACTTTTTTAATTTAATTTCTTTTTTCTTTATTGTGTCTTGCTATCTGCTGCTTCTCTTTCCCTTGAATACTGTCAGACTAAAGAAACTACTTAGGAAGAAATATACAAAAAATAAGTTGGATAGCAAGTTGTAGACATAAAAATCTTTGTTGTTGAAATAATGCCTAATTATGCTGGTACACTATTAATTTCACATAGAAAAAAATTCTGCTCAGGTATATATTTTCAATCAATTCTAATTTCTTTTTTAACCACATAACAATCTAATCTCCAACCAATTAATCTAATCCTTGATCAATTAGTAGGTACGAAAACTCTGTAAGAACCAACTGTGGCCTGATATAAACACGTAGACTGCCTGAAAAAATGCCATGTGTGTCTACTTAAATATAAATGCTATCCTCCTTTTAGCCTGCTTTTTTATTTGGCTGTATCAGCTCTTCTGAAGGCCAGTTCTGGGTACCTACAAGCGGGCAGATGTTTGGGGGAGCAGACAGCTGGAGGAGCTTTGGCAAGAGGAAACAATGAGCTGGGTTTTCTTCCTTTTGCATCTCTTGGGAGCCCAGGGGGTGCCAGGATGGGGAGAGCTGGGCAGGAGGGAGGGATGCAGCGAGGGCTGCTGCAGGATGCCTCCCCCCTGCTCTCTTGCAGCTCTGACTCCGAGGGCTGGCAGGAGTTGGTGGCTGATTCTCTCTCCCTCCATGCCCCACCCAAGCCACGCTCCGCTCTTTAAAACCCCTTTTTTTACCTGGGGTGGGCAGAACCAGCCTGTCTCTGCCATGACCTCAGCTGTGATCTCACCATGTCCTTTGTGGTGCCATGCTGTGTAGCCAGCATGGACGTTTGACATTTTTTACCACCAGATATGGTCTGCACAACTAATTAACATCTTATGGCTGGAGGTGCATTAATTTCTTCAATTTTTTGTACAGAGTCATCCTCAAGCTGAAACTTGTGATTCAGACTGAGTCACAAAGCAGCAATATCTGTATTGAAAGGAAAAGATGAGTTTAAAGGAACAGAAAATTAATTTCAGCATATGCATACCTCATTTTACAGTGAATGAAGGTTTACTGATAGACTCAGCTTGTCCTAGTTGTCAGGTTTTTTATTATTCTTATTAATTTAATATTGTTTTATTATTATTAATTTATTTTGTCCTAAACAAAAAAAATCTTGTTTTTACTGTAGACAACCCTCACATGCCTGGTCTCTCTAGTGGTATGAAATTCAATATTTCATATTTCCAGTCAAGACTGTGATCAAATTAAACACGGTGCTGAGATATCCTCACTGTGGATGGAGTTGGCTGAGGTAGGTCAGTGAAGGAAACACGGAGGTCACAGGAGCACTGTAGACCATAGAGGGGGTCACTGTTATTTTTCCACAAGATGACAGAGCAGAACAAATGTGAGTAGAGCTGTGTCCTGGCCATCTGTGGGCGTTGAGGGTGTGTGAGATCAGCCAGGTTGAGCTGTTTCCCACCTGATGACGACCGAATATCCAGCTATTGAGGCAGGTGCCTTTGGATCTTGCTAAAAAATTTATTTCTCCACTGAAAACATCTTAACTCCTGTCTTAGAGACAGTAAGGACAGGTGATGAGGAGAGCTGATGAGGATCAGTTGTTGGCCTTGTACCTTGGTGTTTGTTACACTTCAGTTATAGTTTTCATTATCTGTTAATCTTGTTTCATTTTAAGGGACAGCCTAGTTGTATATCAGAACTAATAGCCATGTAACTTTCGAGTAGATAATGGTCAACTCTAACTCACATCAATATTACTGCTTTTATTTTTTTGTTCTACAGAAGGACAGCAAACATAAAGCATGCTTCTGGTTTTTATAAAAGAGTTCTATTTTCTATCCTGAAACGCTGTAACCTAAATGATGGTCATGAAAAAGAAAGGGTAAAGGATGAGATGTAACAACAAAAAATAATGACAGGATGAAGTCAACTCCAAAAATCTGCTTGTGTTAGTTAATTCTGTTTGGGACTGCCAGATGTGCAGGATGAATCATAGAGCTTTAGAAATGTTCCAATTTCTAGGAAATTGTCCTCTCCTATCCAAATCCAACTTGATCAAGACTTGAGACTGAGACAAGGGTCTTCTGCTTGTAACACTTTCATGTGAAATCACTGAGCTGGGGGTAAGGTGTCTTTTGCTGGGAAATGCCAGTAATTTGGAACTAAACTATTCTAGAGAAAATTTCTAAGGTCACAAAAGGAATATTTAGTTCAAAAGGTGTTTATATCCTCCTCATCCCCACTATGAAATAATTGGTAGCCCATTGGTTCAGGTAAGACCTAACTGTGCCTGCTTACCCCACCAGATAAGTCTTCAGATATTCTGATTGGATTTAGGAAAGCTCTTTACTTCAGCAAAATGGACTTCTGGCTTTCCAGCACTCTTCTTTCTGTCCTCGTCTGCACAGAGTGCAGATGTGTAACTCAGAAATGCTGGAAAAGTTTTCCCTGGGGGGTTCAGCTCAGATCCAGCATTAAAGATGAACTCCTGGGAGCTCCTTCCTTGAAAGTTACCTTTAGCTATTCATTGTAGGCATCATCAATAGAGATTATTTATAATATTCATTTCATTCTGCTTTCTTCTACTGATATCTTAACCTTGCAAAATCCAGCTTCTGGATCACATGATGTCGACTATCAGATTACACAACCCATTAAACAATGTCTTATCTTTCAGTGCCTATTTCCATTGTTCTTAGTACACGTCTTAATTCACACGTGCTGTATTCTTTATGTGCCTGGAAACATTTCCATTAGTTAGTCAGCTGCAACATGCTTGATTCTGCCCATTTTCTGATAAGGTCAATATGTGTTTCTTTCCTGGTGTAAATGGCTGGTCTTCAGAAAATAAATACAACCTCTTGCTGATTTTAAATAAAAAAGAAAAATTAAAAAGTGTATGAACAATAATGCTATTCTCAAGTTTTTGCTACACAAAGTACTTCTCATTTTCAGGTTTCTCCTGTCTCACAGCACAAGCAAAACTGTCTCTTATCTGGTGTTTGTACCATGTGCATATTGTCTCTTACCAGTGGAGATGGATGAGATTCTTTAAATTGCTTTTTCAAATTATTTTACTTTGCTGTTTGAGTAGCTTCTAAATGAGGGCTATCACCCCTCCTTAGGATGCTTAGTCTATTTCAGCTCTTTTTATAGCACGAAATATTTTGTGTGAAAGGTTAACACAAAATGCCTTTAAAGTGTACTCTATTCTCGAAATTTATTTGCTAAGTTTCTCCATACAGGCAATTCATTTTATTTCCTCTCCGTTAGACCTGGTTAAAAAAAATTACAAGACTACTATTGCTTCAATAATCTTTGCTCTCATTCCAAATCCTAACGGAAGTATAAACAGTGAAATGTTTAAATAATTGAAAGCATGTATTATTTTTGAAATTCTATTTAAGTATCTAAAATAGAACTGGTATCTAGAGGAGATACTTATGTCAGCTTGGAACTGGGGACTCAGTACGACCTCAAGCAGCCCAGGAAACGAGTGGTGAGGGCACATTGATGAGCTCTTGTGCAGCCCTGGCTCTCGTCCCTGAGGTAGCTCAATGGATATCCAGCAGGATTTACCACAGCCTGGCCCAGACACAGCTGCAATGCCCTATTAGTGTCTGTGTCTGACTGTCAGCTTTGAAAGAATGTCTGAAATCCCATCCATACAGAGGAAGGAAAAAAAAAATTGTTAATGTGGTTCTCCTCCAAAATATTTTTTTAAATCTGAGAATGTAATTGAATCAGCATGCTCATCATTTCAAGCTTGTTCTGTAATTGTTTTTTCAACCTGCTTTAATAACTATTTTAAATATAAACACTGGCATGGTCAAAAAGAAAAACAATATATTATTGAACGATTCATTGTAACATTAAAATGCAGGACACTCAGGTGAAGCCAATGCATAACTGATTAATTAAGTTAAGAAAAATCAATAATAAAAACATAAAGTGCCTACACAAAAACCATACCAATGCTAGGCCCCTCTAAAGAGACATTTTCTGGGAAAAGCACTTGGCTTTATCATAGTTCCAGCACGTATTAAACTGTCCACTAAGGTTAAAGGAATTACTTTTCTGGGTCTTTGAAAGATACAGAGCTTTAAAAGGCTGTGTGGGTTCATTTCAATATGGCATTGAAGTAATGGAAGACAGCAGAACTCCCGCATGCAACCTGCACACCAAAGAGAAAAATAATTAAACTGAGCAATCTGTGTTACCACAGATGCCAAACTGAGCAACCAGTTACAACCTGAATGCAGTTTTTGGTTAAGCAGCACAAAAATATCATGACTTGTGGTTTTTTTGATCTGAAACCTTCCAGGTATTCCCCAGATTTTCTCTACGGGGGCTTCTGATACATCTCGTAAGGCAGTGGCTCATTGAGGGGGCCTGATCAGCATTTGAATCCAGCAGTACCAGGAGGGGATGGGAAAGCAGAAAATACATTAAAAGCAGTGAGAATGGGAAGTTATAGAGCCCTGAAAGAGAGGAAAGATTGTCTAAAGATAATAAGCATGCTTCTGTTCTGTAATACATCTCTTGAGTGAGAAGACTCTCTCTGGAAATCACTTGCCTCAGCAAAAGATGAGCCTAAAACTTGTCTTCTTTGCCTGATATAGAAAGTGAAATATAGATTAGGGTTCTGAACCCACTTTTGTGCTTTGGGATTGTGTCCAGGGCTGTCAAACACATGCAACAGCTGACCTTTCTACTGCTTTTATGAAGATTGTTGCTGGTGGACTCCTGCCACAAGAAAATAGAGAAGTGGGTTGTAAAAGAGCTTGCTTAGACTTGACAAGTTTGCTGAGCGTTTCTTCCCCAAATTAGAATGAAAAAGTCGAAGGTAGACTTCAGCTTTCTCAGCTGACACATCCTTGGCTTCAGAGTTGAAAGTGTTTCAACATCTCTGTGAATTTCAGCAGATATTTGGGTTCACTTTTAATGTGCTTGATGTCAGCACAGTGTAGCTGAAAGCCAAAACTCCCTGCCAAGAAAGAAATGTGTCCAATATCAATCATCATGTACTTAGCAGCCCGAGTCCTGTCTGGACCAATGACTTTACTAACTTTATTCCCATATCTGGGTTACTTCTTTTTGATCCCATAAATAGGATGATTGCAAGACACAGCCTAAAATATCTAAAGTGATCAAAAATAGAACTACATGGAAACTACCCTTTTAGTTGGGTGTATTTTTCCCTTTACTTTAGAAGAATGTGCATGTTTCTCCATAGTAAAATTCCAACCTGGAACAGATTATGAAGGGGCAACTCTCAGTGGGCATAAATCAGCATAGCAATGTCAATTTACAGGGATTTTAACTCTTGGGCTTTGGGTTTTTTTTTTCTGTTCCACCTGAAAATTTACCACTTCCATGTAAAAATATCCTCCTTACTAAGAATTATTTTCATACATGCTGTGATCAAGAGGTTGGGGGTTTTTCCCCTCTCCTTTCATTGTTGCCACAAAAAAAGCCGATTTTGTGAATAGGTTTATGCAGCCCTAATGAAGAATGACCTGATCTCTGCAAGGATACACGTGAGGCTTTGTTGTTCCATAGTTTCCACCGAGCATGACATGTCTGGAATGCTTTATGATGACTGCATCATCAAAGTACTAGGGGGCTTAAAAAAAATTGGAGAAGTCTCTGAGCCTGCGTATTGACTTGCTTTACCATTTTATTGGGTTAGTCATCATTATAAATCAAATTCTAACTCTCATGGTTTGATGATGTTGTTAAATTACCTCGGTGCCACCTCTGAGTACTGCCAGTGCTTCATGTCTTGGGCGCTTTGTAATAAAGTGAGGGGTATGTTTTACTTCTGAGGTGAGGTTGGCTCTGGAACAAGACAAGGATTTCCTGAGGTTTTGCAGCTGTATCTTGTGCTTCAGCCCCGTGCTTGCAGAGCGACTCCATGCTAAGCACTGTGCCTCTCCATCCCCATCTCTGCAGGTAATGGCAACCCATCTAGGGAAGAAGGAAGCAGAGCTTATCTGCCAGCGACTAGCACAAAACTGCCAGGCTACCTTTGCAAAAATAATATTGTTTTCCTCTGAGTATTGTAAATGAAAACCTTCTCTAATTTAAGGGAGGTGAAAATGCAGCAAAGGCTCCAGTACTGGTGATAAACTATTAGACACAGCCAGAGCTGCTCATTCATGTGTCACAGAGTCTGTGTCGCCTAAAGGAAAGTCTCCTTCAGTTTAAATTATAAATAAGCCATACTTTTTAGAGCAGGTACTTCTGAATTCTTTGCAGATAATCATAGATGCATTACAGCACAGGAACAGTGCCTTTTTCAGAAAAGATGTATTTTTATAAGCACAATATTCTCAACAACATGTATATTCTTGCATATATTTCTATTGTTCATCCATCCATAAGTTTGTCTGTCCAGACAAGAATACTCACCAGTGTTCATTAAGTCTTTTAACCTGAATCAGATGTGGGGAGATAGATGAACTCTCTCTTCATATTGAATACTTTATAACTCATTATTTGGCACTGAACTTAGTCCTTTGCCACAACACTGTGTTTGATATAACGAAAGGTGCTGGGCAGGTGAGACCTGGCTGAAGTTCAGAGCAAACCTGCCCGTGACAAACAAGCCTCAGAGAGTGTCCCATGGAGACATTTCCATGGCTAATGAGGGTTGCAACACGAGTGCTAGAAGCAGGGCAACATCCTCCCTACCCCCAAGTGAGAGTGTCAGCCAGGGGAGAACCTGCTGGCACTGCATAGCAGCTCTCACCTGGATGCAGTGAAATGGGGCAAAATCTGTGGTCTTGGAGGTCAATTTGAGCGAAGAGAAGGTTATACTGGGGTGTCCAACATTCACATTAAACCAGAAGCAGCCATTCAAGTTTTTTATTGCAAAGACCTCTTCTGCCAAGACTTGCTGCAGATGCAGAGTTCAGAAGTGGGGAAGATCTTTTTTTTCATTCAAGCAGACGTGGCTTTTATGGTGTCTGTGGAAAAAGAAGAAAAGACCATGATTACTGCTAATGAATTTTTGAATTAAAATTTCCAGTACTTGTTATTGTTCTCATAAATTGTACCTGTAAGAAACATTGCTTGGAGCCAAATTGTTTCAAAATTTCTAATTCACTCTTTTTATTAGGAGAAGCCTAGACTTTTTGTCAGGCCCCACATCAGGATGACTCAGTGTAGCTCTACTCAAGCTGAAGGCACTCTATGAATTCACACATGCTGAGAAACCAGCTTGCAGTTTAGAAGTCATGGAAAAACTTCTGTTTTGGCTCTTCTAGAAACACTGTTTCCTCCTCCCTCCACTCAAGACAGTGTGTAAGTATGTGTGGGAAACAGTGGAAAATACAGAAATTTCTATTGATAGGAACAGTGCATCTTCTATTTTTAGACCTCCAAAGATGCGTGTTTTGCGAACAGAGATTTTTGTTACGTGTAATTAAATTAATTTGCAAGGAAGTTACTAATTTCATTGAAAGCTAGAGATCCTCCCAATGCATGATTCATCACAACTCCACCTCAGCCCTGGCCCGCAGGGATAACTAACTCCTTTGGTGAGAAGATAATTTTATTTTAATTCTCATGCAGTCATTGGACAACTTGAAGACAAATGCCAGCTATCAATCTTTATGAGTGAATTATTGTTCTCACTATTAGGGTGTGGTGGAGTAAAGGATGTCATACTTTAGTACCTATAAAGCTTTTTGGATATAATTTTGTGTGTAAACCATAATAAACATAAAAATCATACTTTATGACTTACATGAAAAATACATTAAGACAACCAAAATTAGAGACTTTGAATAGCAAGGGAGATTTTTTTTTTTGATAAGGGACATAAAGATTTAATTTTTTCCAGCAATTCTATTCAAATTAATAACAGGGTGGGTTTTTTCCCTCTAACTATTTTCCTGTATTAGCAAATTATTATTTTTTATCCTTCTACTCCTATTTGACTGGAAGCAATTATGAAAAAAATATCAGTTTTCATTATTTGCATCTAGTGTTGTATCAGCGATACCTGAGCTTCAGAGACACTGGCAGATTCAGGGGGAGTGATGACTGGGGCAGAAATGAAGGAGCAGACTGAAGAGCCCTTCAGACAAACCACATATGGCACTGCAAAGCCCTCCCTTTGCTGCCAGCAGACTTGGTGGATTTTGCTAGCATATAAAATGTACTAGACACTCCTAATAATGATAATTACAGTCCTAGGCTCGCCTGTGATTTACCTGGGCAGACATGTACACCCACATGGGGCTCCATAAATTTTAATAGGGCTCCGTGTGGGTTTGGAGGCAGCAGCGGGGGGTTGGCACAGATGACTGTGGGGTGACCCTCACTCTGACTGGAATTTGGGTGCTCGAAAATGTCCACTGGGTGCAGTAGGTGCCTGTCTGCATCCGTGGTTCCGGGGTGCATTGCTTTGAACAGTGTCATTACATTTGGAAAAAGTACTTGGGGATAAATTAATTCTGTTGTAACACTATTTGGCCGTGGTTTAGTTTCTCACTTTGCATCTTCAAAAACACAGGATGAGAGGCAGCACATTTTTCTTGGTTAGTTATTACAGATAACCCAGATGCTGGTCATTTGTATTTGACTTCCAATTATTTTTAATTTTGTTTGGGTTTCTTTGAAGTGCGACAAGAACATCTTTTCTGGGGACTGCATTTATGTCTTTTAACAATTTATTTGGTATGGGAAATATATTCTCATCCTTTCAATTCTGGATTCCCTAAATTAGCTCTTGCTTGTGTAAATGGTAGCTCAGAACTCAGACAATGTATTGATATAAGGATTGTTAAAGTGAATAACTCTTACCTCATCTCTAATTTTTCTTAGATATTTGCTGTCTCTCAGGAGCCCAAAGTTCTGATTTTGTTTCTGAACTGTTGGTTTTGGACTGTGACAGTTTTGGATTTCTATGCAGAAATATCTTTGGGTGTGATCTTTGGGAATTTTCTCCATTATTAATTGAAGTAAATTAAAACAGTATATTGGTTTCTTGATTCATGTTGATCATTAACTTATAAAACACATCGGTGACCTATTGTTTAAATTGCAGAAACAGTGCAACAAATCACATAAAAATAACTAAATAATTTCCCAGTATATGCTTTGATTGTGTTCTGAACCATTACTAATGAATGACAACTTATTTATTAGTAGAAAATCATATAAAAATATTTTTTATTACAAATTTAAACTTATTTTCTTCTGAAATATATAAACCATGAACAACGGTAAGCGTGAACTGACACTGGAATTCACTTTGTTATTAAGCATATCTGGAAGTCTGGTGTTTGGGAAACATGGTGTTGTCTGCTTTTGCTACATTATACTACCAACAAATGCCATGATATTCTTGGATTAGTATAAGGGTAAATTAAAGAAAAATGAGGAAGACACAGTCGAAGCCAAGTTGTTTTGATGAATGTTTGTAAAGTTTTTTTCTCACAATTTGTTTTTGGAATATTTATAAGCATAAGACAACTAATATTTTACATGGCTGGTTCTAGTATGGAGGTAGTGCTGGGAGTTCCTTGATTCTCTGCTAGTTAAAGCAGGGACTCTGCAGAATTACTTGCTTCCTTGTCTGCTGGGCTCTGATGTAATTTGTTGCGCAGCTTGAATTTGTTTTTTTATTTCATTTAACAAAGAGGAATCAGGTCAAAAGGATTCAAGCTTTTTGCCTCAAAGCTTACTGACTACTAACTAAATATTTTGAAAATATGCTTCGTTTCCCATTCATATTGTAAATGTGCTGAAGTAGGGAGGATCAGGCAAGAGGCTGGTTTTGTGATTTAAACTCTGTAATGGAGAGGCATTATTGCCCTGTAATCTGTGTGAGAATTCAGGCCATGGAAGTTGGGGCTTTAAGCCCTTTTCATTAGTTTGCTCCTCCTTACCTAACTTTTACAATAGCAGTGGTTTGGGGACTTCGGCCCTCAGGAGCACTAGAATTTATTATAAGCATTTGCAAAGCCTTTTCAGGATGTCAGGTAGCACATACATGCTAAATGGTGCTAATTCTGCAAAAAAACCCAACCAAACGACCTGCCCTAAAATTGTTTTGGTTCTCTCTCCACAATCTGTTTTATTCAGAAAAGTTAATAGTATTCCTTCTGTTTTCTAAAATTGCTTTTTTTTAAAAAAAACAAACATATACTTCATAGTAAACAAATAGTTTCCTTCTAATATTGCTTCAAAACAGAATCTTTGAAACCGTCTGTCATCCCTCACCTGGAAAACTAAGAGTCGCCCAGAAACAGCTCATGTTTCTTGATGTCTGTGGTCAGGGTGCTTCAGCTGGGTTTGCAGCTCCGTGCTGGGCATTACTGCTGCTGAATGTGTTTGTGTGTGGATGGGCTGGGAAGTCGTGGTGTCTCAGTAAACAAAACAGGCACTTTTATGAGAGCCAGAACTAACGAATCCTGCTTTGCTGTGAATTTACCGTTGCCAGCTCTGTTTTGAATTTTCCCTCACAATTCGGGCATTTCAGAGGTTTCTCCTCTCTGTGAACTCCCAAAAGCACTTGATTCAGTTTTTCCATGAGTTGCGTAACTTCAGTATCTCTGCCCTCTATGAAGTAAAGCCTTCTAACGAAATTCTAGGAACCTGGTTAGGAAGTTTGGAATTACTGTGCACTTGTCAAATGCATTCAGAAGTGGCCATCGAGTTGAAAATTAGAAGAACCAGTGAAGACAGGTAGGCAATTCAGTCAAATAAGCATCACTTCTTTAGGAAATCAAACTAAAGTTATCCAGGGAGATAGAAGAAATGCTATATGAGCTTTTCAACCCCTTTATTTGCATTAAAGAATGTTTTCTTCTACGTTTGATCCCTCTGATTGCAGAAGGGCTATTTCAGCCCTGTGCTGCTGCTCTGAGCATTCATATCTGTTGGAAAGTAGCCCCAAAGAGCCCAAACATCCATTTTAGTTTAAAAACTGAGATTTTGTTGCTTTTTTTCTTTTCTTTTCTTTAATTACAAAAATGTTTTGATAAAACAAAACTGCAGAGGTAGGGATGAATACTGTGAAAAATTTGAGGCAGGTCTCAAATATGTGCTACTAAGCGCTCTTCATAATTCACATTAAACACTCTGCAATTTTTAAAAAAGAAAAGTAATATTTCAGGAGTACTAAGCATTATGCTTAAACCACAGATTCTGTAAAAAATGAACTGCATAAGCTATTAGCAACTGTATGCGTCATAAACACCTTAGGCAAGAAAATGAGATCCTAATGCCAAATTCAGCTCAGTTCCATCAGTCTACATGGAGCTACACTTCTGCAATTTTATAAGATAAATGTCTGTGCTGTTTTATGTGATGAAACTACAGCTTAGGTGAATCTTCTTATTTTTCACCAGTGATTTAATAAAGGCAAGCTCAATATAAATATTGAAAGGCTGCTAGTATTGAAAATACTCTTTCCCTAGCAGCTGAAATATGTGAGAGCTTTGTCTTTTCGTATTGATTGTTCAAAAAGAAAAAAAAAGTTAAGAGTTGTCTATACAAGAAGTGGGTATATTTACTAACTAGTGGGCTCTAAACATTTTCTCTAACATACTATACTTTATATTGCATTTGTAGAGAAAAGCTTTGAGTTATGTTTCATTTCAGCTGCTGGGAACTTCAAACCCCATTTTAATCTCAGCTGAAATAACTAGTGAACACTTGCCTCCTACCTCTAAGTAGAGATTAAAGAGTAGAAATGTTACAAACTATATTTCCCTGTGCCTATTTCTTTGACACACATCGCTGTGGTAACACAATAAAAGAGCTGCATGTAATTATTTTCCAGAACCCGCAAGTTTAGAAGAGATAGGGTATTTATGAGCCCCGTTTGTGCTCTCTAATCCGTAAGATACAAAAAAATACAAAACATAAACTGCTGGCCATTGGAAGTGACCCATTGTGCTTCTGAAAATGTTTGTCTTGTTCTGCTTCCCTCTCCACATAAAATACTGAGCATTAATTTAATTGTTAGAAGAATAATGAAAATAAGGAGCGATGAAAATGTAATCAAGGTAGACAATTAATAGTCACGGTAGTGTAATTTTTAAAACAGTTTAAAATATCTCCTGTGCTGCTCTGCTGTATTCATGGAATAAACCTACTTTAATTATTTCCTGTTCAGGCTTTCCTCTGTTTCCTTGGTTTTAGGAGGAGTTTACCTAGCAAAAAACCAATGCTGCTCATTTCCTCAGTGGATTAACTGGGCAATGATGAAACAGAAGCTTCTGTCTGCTTCATTCTTTACACAACCTGGTGTTAAAGAGTGACCTTTCACCCTCAGAGATCTTAAGGATTAAGGATGCTTTTAAGTCTCGGTCTGGTTACTAATCCACCACTTTCACTTGATGTTAAATAAGCACTTCCTGATTTACCCTTTAAATCCTGTAAACATAATAAAACAGAGTTTAACCTTTACCTTAGGATTTTACCACTATCTTATGCTCTGTCAAATAAACCTTTATAAGAAGCAGCAAAGAGAAAACTAATAAGTCGTACCCTGATTTTTTTTGATTTTTTTTTTTTTTACCTTGGGATATGTAGCAAAACATTACAATATTTTTAATATATTCAGGTCAAACAGTTGTTAGGGTGCATTGGGGTCCTTGCACTGTGCAAATAATGGAATTTTTAAAAAGCATTTTTAAACTATTCGAGATAATGAAATAGATGTTTCTTCTGCATTCAGACTGCTGTGAGCAAACTATACTGGAAGGAGTTGCAATGGAAATATATTGAGAGAGATTTCATAATCCAAGGCTTTGCAACTTTCAAGAATATCATTTAGCCTCCAGCCACTGCTTTGTAAAGTCAGGCTCCCATCTGGTGTAAATTGTGTGTAAACTCCATTTGCAGTCCAGGGAATATCTTGACTTACACCAGCCATGGATTTGACCCTGCAGAATTGGATTTTTCTGTGTTTTTATCTTTAGGAAAATGCATCTAGGCTGATGAAATATTCATTCATGGCTGTATTTAAGGGTATAAAGTTTTCACTACTCTCTGCCACAATACTTCTGTCCATGTCACAGCTGCAAAGGGTGTCTCCTTATCATTTATTTATATAAATAACTTCTTACCTATATAAGTAACTTCAGTGCCATGCTCCCAGCCCGGGATGTGGTGGGACCAGCTGGGAGCCTGTCTGCATGACAGCTCCGAGGGCTGAAACCTGCGGATAATGGTATCCAGAAAAATTGTTGGAGAAGCCTTCATTACAACCACTGTCCATCAAGTATTTTAAATAAGGTTTGTTTTCAGCAAACATCCAAAATACCTCATTTCAAAAATTCTGAGTTCTGTCACCTTAGAGAGTTTCTGTTTTTATGTCTCATAGTTGATAACATTAAGTAGAGAAAAATTATCCTATGATAAGAAGTTAATTCCCTCTTCTGAGACCCTAAATCAAAGGACCTTATTAACAAAGGAATACAGTTATCTATCTGTATGGAGACCTTGCTTGGCTTTTGATATATTTTTGGGAATATTTATTTTAATTAAATTGAATATCTGCCTTGTATCTTGCAAATATCTGATTGTCTCTGCATCAGCTATTGCCTGAGAGGAAATATAGACAAAGTAATCATTTATACATGCATGATTTTCTTACTATGATCAACAATCTCTTTGTCTTCTGCCTTAATAATGCAAAATATCCCGTTTCCTCAATGTTTGCTAATATTGCTGACAGTGCTGCAAAGGATTCAAGTGCAACTGCTCCTTGACAATTTTGAGGGACCTGTTTCCTAAACCGGAGAGGAGCTTTTGTCAAAACCGATTCTGACATTTTAAAACCTCTGAATAATGTCAAGATGTAATTCCAACTAAATGCCAACTTTTCTGGTGTCTGCTGGGGATAAGTAGATGATAGCTGGAGTTCACAAATGGTTTGAATTCATGGAGCAAAGATTTTTTGCAACCTCCTTGGAAAATTGCTGAGTTTACTGGGCAGGGCTGCTTTTGGGAGTTTATGGTTCCCCTAATGGCCTGCTGTCTTAAGAGACATAACATTGGACCTTTTCCTCCAGTTTTTTTGGAGATAAAATTCCTGTTAAAGGCAATAGGAACTGTGTCACTGTATGTAAACAAGAAACAGGACAAAGGAGAAAATTTTAAACAAAGGAATCTTGATTTGTGCTTCTCACTGAAATTTGGGAAAGAAGGTAGGCAGGAGAAAATGCTTTTGTTTTACAGGTTTTCCATCCACCACAGACACTGGCAATGCTTTGTTGATGTGTCTTGGGCCAAAGTGGTCCTGTGAGGCACTGCCAGTGGTTAAAAAAATCTGTGAAACATCTGAACATCTTAAAACCAGAACAACCTACCCTTTGAAATAATCTCCCGCAGATGCTGAAGACCCAAGCTGTTCACAGCAGTGTGGACAACATTCCTCCCCACAAAGCAGGATCTGACGAAATTGAGCAAGAGCAAACCAGCCCTTGGCATAACTCCATGAAGTCCATAGGTGCTGAACCAGCAAAGAATTTGGTGTGTCTGGTAAAAGCTGGGGGGTGTCTGTCCACGTGACAGAGGCACTTGCTCAGTAAGAGCTCATCCACCTTTTTTCACCACCAGCCTTCAGTGCGGGATCTGACACGCAGAGATCAGGTGGAGCTGAGCAAGAGGGGCTGAAATGGGCTCTCCTGGAGTCAGGGGCAACCAGCTCAGCTCCTGAGAGCTGGCAAATCTGGTGTACAGGACAGAAGAGGGGCATTGCATTCCGCTGTGCACGTGTCTAGGCTGAACTGACTCTGCAGCCCTGGCAGGGTGTTATTGGGACCCTCCTTCTGCACATCAAGGCAGTTCTGCCAGACCCTGCTTGTCTGAGTCAGAGCTGGTTGTGGTGGTGGTCACGGTCTGTGGGCACGTTGGCGAAAATAGGATATTTTGCTGTTTGATGGCTGACTGGCTTTTCTAGACAAGCAATGCAGGTATCTTTCATTTTGTTTTTAAATCAAAATTCCCTCCCAGGAGGAGAGCCTTGGAAATCCTGGCAAGATAGTACTGATCCACCTAGCAGGAATGGAAGCCACTGCACTCTGTCGAAAGTCTGAACTCTTCCTTCCTCCCCTGAAATCACCTAGTGCCTTTGCTTTAAAATGTCTGACAGCATGCAACTTGTCTGTGGTCTGCATTCTACCAACAAAGAACATCTTCACATCACACTGTAATCACTGACGATAGGTTTCAGCATGAATGCTAATTTGTGCTTCTGGTCCTATATGAAAAAAATTCAATAATCTCTACTCTTCTAGAGAGAGCTGAGACTTCCTTTCCGAGTCCTTCATGTGATTTCAAAAAGTCTTCATTCAGGATATCGACCAGCTTTGTGTGGCTCAGTTTACTTCTGTATATTCTGGAGTGCCTTCAGTGAAGGAAATACATAACAAAAAAGGGGAATGTATTTAGAGTGTTGGACTGATGAGGTAGTTTGGTGTTTTTTTTCTTCTTTGTGCTATAACTACAACTTTCTTTTCTTACACTATTTCTTTTGTACTTCTTAATGTCTTGAAAACAGCTTATATGAGACTCGTAGAGTAATTTATGACTTTGGTATGTTTCATTATTATCTCTGCTTGCTCATCTCTCCTGAATGAAAATTATTTTAAAACAAGGGTTTTTTTCTGGATTCTGGAATAATATAGGTGAGCTCACAGCTGTATCTGTAATGAATTATTTGCTAAAACTTTTTATGAAAGTCAAAATTCCCTACCTCTTGGGTTCCTGCTATAATTAATAATATCTAGAGCTTTTCATCATCACTTTCAGTAACTTATACAAGAAGCTGAGGCAATTCCTGTTTTAATGGGGGAAGCTGGACCATCGGAGGATGAAGTGATTTGTTTGAAGGTGGCCAGTAAGAGCAGTGGTGGGTAGGGGTGAAACAGTGACCCCCTAGGGCAGTTCTGTGTCCATGAAGACACATTGCTTTGTTTCACTGGTGGTAATTGAACCTAATTCCCCTGTTCAGCTGCTGAACTGCTGCTAAAGCATCTACAATTCTTGTTTTGTTGCTGGGGCTGCCTGCAGGAGGAGACAACCAAGAAAGGGTCTGGGGAACAAGATCTGAAGGATTCACCAGAGGGGACACTGAAGGTAAGACTAAAGAAACGAAAGAGACTGGGGAAGAACAGTTCCAGGGGTTGATTCAGCCAGCTGGCTGTGGCCATCTCCTGAACCTGATCTGGGCTGCTAATGGGGAAGGGACCAAGGATGGAGGGACAGGGCCTTGCTCCTGGGCTCGGGGGGATAGCACAAAGTTACCTTGGGCCAGCGAGGCTGAGTTCATCTGGGACAGAGCTGCTCCTACAGAAGTCAGAGTGCCCCAGCTGTGATCTGCTCCGTGCTACCAACATCAACCATTTGTACATGAAAGGAAGATGATTGAAAACATAGGGTTTGCATTTCTCTGCGACTCTGCAGTAGAATAATGTGGAGCTAAACATATTTCCGGTATGTGTACGCAATGTGACTGTGGCAGATATATGCCAGGAAAGATCTTAATCAAAGGAGTCACAGAGATTTCATGTAGTTACCATTCTTTTGGTATTCACTGTATTGTCATTAAAATCAAAAAGAGGCCCAATGGTCTTCTCACACCACAATTTCGACAGTTACCCTCAATTTACATCCAAATAAACAATAGAGGAAGCTCAGAGTTTGGAGTAAATCAAGAAATTATTTACTTTCAAATGGAATTGATCTCCACAGCCAAGAGAAATAGAAAGAAAGAAGTGGGTATATGTGTGTATATATATAAAAAATGTATATGTATATATATATATATATAGCTATATATATATATATATAACATTTAAATTTTATAATGTATTGGTCTGACACATGTAGTATTACACTGCATTACTTAGCATCTCTTAAACAAAACAAAACCTTTTACTGAGCAGTTACAATTCAGACAGGTTATGGCATTTGTAGAGTAATTAGCAACTGTAAAATATGACTAACCAAATCATTACTTTTAACTAAAAAAATAGGCGCCTACATTCTTGTGTATAAAACATTCTTTATAAGCTGTGCATGACCAGGGAATATTTTATAACAGCACTTAAGACAGAGAAAAATACTAATCAGGATTTTAAACGTCTGTAGTTATAGTCCCGTAAATGTTCTTGAGGATGAAATGAACAGTTTCCATAGAGGTGCACAGCCAGAGAGGTGATGCAATGGTGCCAGTGGGAAGGATTAGGCTGATGGGAGAGCTGCTAGGAGGCCTCAGGTGCTGTGCAAGTCATCCGACATGGAGGGGAGAGGCTGGCCCATTACTGAAGTCCTCCTTGGTCTGGCATTGCTTTGGGTCAAGGACAGTGGCTACAAGTGCTGCGAAAAGAAGGGGGAGTGACACTGAACTTTGCATTGAGGTAAATAAGTACCTATTTAACTAAATGAGTTAAATGAGACCAAACTTTTTAAATAGAGTTAGAGGTTTCTTCTCCATGAGAGATCACTACGGATTTTGCTAGCACCTTCCCAGCTTCCAGAGTGCAGCAGTTTCGGTATCTAGGAGGAGGCTTTTCCCAAGGATCACTCACTGTGCTTCTTAACGAAGCGCTCTGGATTGCTCACCTGGCTTCCCTTTAAATTTACACATCTGAAAAATGACTTCAGCGCCAACCCACTGGAGTTGATCTAGGTTCCCTCAAGTCTCATGGAACTTAGCTCATGTTCGTCAAGAGCTTCTCTGAGTTGCAAGTCAGTGAGGTGTGAAATGCTTGTGGTTTGATGATTCACAGAACTCTCACCGTGAGCCTTAATTAATCAATCTTTGCAAGGAATTTGAAATCCTTAGATGAAAGGCTCTGTAGCTGCAAAACACTCCTATTACAGTGGCCACCACTTGTCTTCATGGGGACCTCACTTTTACCACTGTTTTTGTGCCATCGCAATAGCTTTTATGTTGAAAGGGGAAGCGCTGTGTAAACATGTTCACCAGCAAACATTTCTCAGGCTGGTGATTGAAAAGAAAGTATGCTTGACAAGCAACACAACTTCCCTTACAGCCATGTCATCCCAAGCTGTGATCTTGTCAGGCTATAGACATAAAATGAGTCTGGGCTGGGTCAGCAGGCTATGATGCTAATGATCGAGAAAAACAAAACATCTGAATCCAAATTCCTCCACTGTGGTGCCCTCTCAGAGCACTGGGAGCCCATGGACTGTTCTCACGTACTGCTATGGCGTGAATCAGAGCAAAAAACTGTTCTCACTGTCTGTAAACAATATCTTCATTCCTTGCACAATTACTGCTTTAGAGCATGCCACCATAGCGCCTGATGTAGCTTCACTGAAGGCAAAGAAATCTACCCCAAAGACTGTAGAGTCTGCACTCTGAGCATGGGTGTGTCACTGGATGTGGCTGAGCAGCAGAAGGAAAGAGAGAGGTATGAAGGGTGATGATAAAGTTATGTTGTATTTGTGTCAGATGTGGTTTTCATTTTCCCACACACAAGCTACTTTGCCTGGCTTGCATGTTCGCAGCTCTCAGTTTCACAGATAGATCCTTTTCTCCTGGAACCTGGACCACAGTGGTTTGCAGTCATCTTATGCATTCCTATTTGAGAGGGAACATTTAATGAAAATAACTTGCACAGACACTTAGAATTATGCACTGGAATTTGAGACTCCGGATTTGTCTGATTTTTGGTATAAAAATTGTGTACTCATATTACAGAGTAGACATTAAGGAAAAGCGAGAGAGATAATTAACTCATCTACAACCAGATTGTCATGTCTAGTACATGAAGTCTCTGAGGTGGAGAAATCTTATTTGGTTTGCAGGACTGTGTAGGACAATTACAGGTGCAATATGAAATTGTTGTCGTATTGCTGGTGTTACATAAATAACCATGTTTTCTGCCCAGTGTGCCAGGTAGCCAGTGTGCAAAGAGTAGTAACAGGACAAAGAACATAGGATGTGTCGAGCTGCTGAATTCCCAAACCTGTGGAGATTTCAGGTTTGTTTTGGAGTTGATACCCAAGCCCAAGCTTGTCCTTTACAATCTGTCTAAAAGTAGCTGGTGAACATAATGAGAAATTGGAGCAGGTTTGGAATCTGTAGGTCACAAACAGAGACTACTGATCACGTTAAAAAGACGTGTTAAAAACAAGCACTAAAAGATGTGTAAAAGGACAGGAGAGAGATGGTGCTTCCTGCAGTTCTCTGTGCACCAACTGGAGTGAGAGTTCAAGGACGTGCTACTGCACTCTCTGTTCAAAAACAGTGCTCCAAAATCTGCTGCAAAACACCATAAAGAAAGGCACCATCTAAATCTCACAGTAGATTTGAGCCACTGCCTTCAGCAGTATATCCAGGTAAAGAGAGTCTTGTCTACACAACACTCAAACGCAGTAATCTTACTTTTCTACTGATTCTGTCTTCTGATCTTTCCAACTTGGCTTCTTGCCCATCTAGGTTTAGGCTTATAACTCACTTCTGATCATGTCTGGAAAGTTCTTCTAAACATGATTTTTGCATATGATACATGATCTGAGATCAGCTGAGTTTATTTGAAGCTATTGTTTGGTATTTAGGATACCTGTGTAACTGGTTGTGCAAAAACTGCTCATCTAATCTGTTAATGTGTCTAAAACCTCAAATGCAATAGGAGAAATGCTTCTTGGCTGATTCCAGGGCTTGGGGTAGAGCAGAAGAAGGAGGACCACCCATGTAATTTTTATACTGAGGCAATGAAGAGTTTGGAAAGTCCCAGGCCAAAGATTCTCCGATTTCAATATTCTTTACATGTTAAATGATCAGATTATGTCCCAGATCCTTGAGAGCTCACACTTGTATCCCACTGGCACAAAAGAAAACCAGAGAAAAAAATCATTTTGTACCTTGGGAACTCCACCATATGGAATTTTTGTCTGTTGTTTCTATGCCTGGAAGTTCTTTTTACAGTCTTAAAAAACTTCAGTCTGTTATAAAAAGGAAAAATAAAGTTTTGTCTATGAGGCAGCATCCAGAATCAAGATAGTTCAGGGAAGAACAAGCCTGAGCATGGAGCTGCAACAGCCTCACCCCTGTTGGGCTGCTGAATTCAACAACCCCAACCATACCTAGGCTTTCCTACAAAAGCTTTTTTTTGAAGGAAGTAGTATAAACACATTAAAAAGATAGACATTTCTCACATTTGAAGAGTCTCCTGGATTTTCATAGTAGTGCAAGATAAAATTGTGGTAATGCAAGTGCAGTTTTGAAATTTAGGAAGGATAGATTTGAAATGTCCAGTATACAAATTCATTTGGCCTAATGGAAATTTACTGTTTCTTTAAAAAATACCTTATTCTGATCATTAACCAGCCATAAGGCTACTGCCTATTTGTTGCACACATCCAAGCCTTTCTCCATACATATTCGTATTCATATTCATGCAATTTATTTAGTTGTTTGTGTGCTTCTCGTGCATTTAAGCTCCGTTCTGATATGACTGCATTTTTATTGATCAGTTCATTTGGACTGGTAATATTTATTCAGCACTTGATTCTTTCCAGACTTCTTGGATGCAACAGAAGAGAAAGATTTGTATTGCTAATTTGCTTCCATCTAATGCATTTGTGAATTATTACCTTAGTTTCTCAAAGTCCAGTAAAAACTGAAAATTGGTTAATTTAATGAAACAACATTGCCTCAAGGTCAAGTGGCTCAAATATTCATTTTTTATTAAACAGTAATTTCATTCACACTTTCAAATTGCACTTTGTTCAAAGGTCTCATGAAAAGAAATTTCTTCTTTTTTTCTCCCTGTCCTTCTAAAATAAATGTTGAGAGGATTCAGCCTTCAAAGAGCTCATAGAATTTGATATAGAAATAATCCAAGAGGATTTCCATGGTGATAGGAATATGATCCAGGCTACACTTTAAGGAAATGGCATAAAAGCAAATGTTAGAAAAGTTAGATTAATAAGTAATCATTTCTCTGACAATAAAATCAAGTGGAATAGGCTAGACATGAGTGGAATGCATAAGTCATTGCTTTAAAAATGGGCTGGGGCAAGCAGCATTTGGTCAGGTGTGCTCAGGATCCACACTTTAATTTTGAGTCAGCCTCTTAAAAAATTAAGTTAATTATTGTTTGGAAAGGGAACAGTGTGTATTCCTCTGCTTGGAAATGGAGGCTCCACAGCAAGACACTGAACAGATGCAAATGGCTGAGAGGTGGAAATCAAGAGCCTGTGAGACCACAAAGCTTCTGTGTTTTAGCAGAAAGAAAAATGGTGGGTTTTGTTTACTGATTTTGAGTCCTGCTTAGTTGTATGAATTAAGTGACACACAAATATTTTTATGACTGCATTTATCCTCCATAACAATATGAATGAGCCACTGAATAATAACCAAGTCCCTTGTGACTGCAGAAGAAGGGTGATTAAATTATAATCACATTGGATTAATTAATCTATAATATTTGTTCTTTATATGAAAGAGGAAAATCAGCCTTCAACATAAAGGTTATGTACTCATGAGGTCTGTGTCTTAATAAAGAAAAGGCTTTGGGAAAAAGCTTGACAAGCCCCCCAGATATGATATGTTGTAAATGTAGACAGAAGGTTATTACTGATATAAAATACATTCAATGTAATTATCAGCCACAACAAATAATCAGAGAGATGATAATGAATAATTAACATTTTTATTTTTCTGTAGTAATGTGTCTAATAGATAAGTGCACAACATAGAATTCATTTATTATGCTATAGCATTTTAGTAATGAAAACTGTATCATCAAAATATCTCTTCAGTGGTAGTGCAAGATATCAGCTTAAATAACTGATAAGGCTTATTCCTTTGTTTTCCCCACCCAATTGTACTGAAGATGCCCTGAAAGCAAGGAACTAGCAAAAGGAACCATAATAATCTTGAAAGAAAACCATAATGAAAATATAAAACTTACAATCTGATCCTCTAGTCCCAGTAAATAAAATATGTTATATGCAAAGAGGACTCTCAATGTATTACATTAAATTTTTGCACACTGAATTTTAATTTCTTTTTTGTTGGATTTCCTACTAACAAATTCTGGCTTTAACACTTTTCAAATTTACCAGCTGCTTACCTGGTAAAATACCTTACAATCTTGTAAGGAATGAGTTACTGTGTCAAAATCAACTATGTTCTGAATGAGAGAAAAAAAATTTATGCCCAAAAGTTATTGTATGTGTAGATTTTAATTACTTAAATCCACTCATTTATGTATGGGGAGGATATTCTTAAAGTTTTCAACTGCTTATAGGCCTCATTTTATGATGAGTATTTTTATATACATTACTTTTAAATAAGAAGAAATAATGATTATTTTTTAATTGATTTTTTTTACCTGTGGGTGAAAAAGCATTAATTTTATCATATTGTGTAGAAGACAGTTATCTGCATGAATGTCATTTCTGAAACCCTGGAGCTGTGAGCAGGCATACCTTGTGCTTCTTGATGCCCAAAATGAGATTTTTATTAGTTCTTTTACGTTTTCTAATAAAAGCCTGAACGGTAATCAGACACCCAAAAGCCCTTGGACCTCATCTTAGTTCAGCCTCATAGGCTGCAGTTTAGGTTTATCTTTGGCAAATACTGGTGATTAATTATGATGTGTTTCACAGAGTGTTGCTCATGCTGCCAATATTGTATCAAGTAAAACTCTGTGCTTGAAAACACCTTCTTTTCCTCTGCAGTACTTGGGGACCAAAGGTGGAGAGAGTCCGACTGTGCCCTGAGAGTGTGAAGTACAAAGCACGAGCGAAATTTCAGGGGTCGAACTCGAGTTTTTGGGTTTCTTCTGCTTAATCAATAAGAAACCACCAAACAGCACGGAAAGGCAGCAGTGCTTGAGGTCGTGGCTGAAGTGAAACAGAGGCAAAAAAACTGAGCAGTGCTGTCCTGTCCTCCAGCAGCCAGCTCAGGTCCTGGGGAGAGAACACAGCCCTTGTGGTGCAGTGGTGTGTCAAAGCTGAGGTGTTCAACGTTTCATGGCTTGTTTTCATGTGATTCCACTTTAATCAGCTACAATGCAGTCCTGAGGATGTCTTTGAGGAAGAAGGGAGGCTATATGAAGAAAGAAAGTAATGGAAGAGCAGATTTCAGGCAAAAAAGAGATCAAGATGAGGAGAGGGTCTGATGCTTGGAAAGTCTTGTTTTCCTTTGGTTTGTAGGTTGGAGATGCAACAGTCTGGTAAATTCTGCCTGCTGTAAATGACACTAATAATCCTCACCAAGACCAACAGCTGCACTTTTTCAGGGTACTGTAGAGGCAAAAATAAATTGCAGATGCTCCGCTGCAGAGGCAGGTCACCAACACACAGATCTGCTTCTGGGATTGGAGAGGGGACACTTGCTTAGATATCTCAGAAGACCCACATCTCAGTGGTCATGTTCTTGATCAAAAACCCATGCACAGTGGAGATGAGGACAGAAAGCTTTCTTTCCGTATATAATTTCCAATACAGGTGAGTTCCAGCTGCAGTGCTGACTTCCTTTGGTGTGACATCATTCTAGGGAATGGTCATCCAAGGATTGCCTTTAATTTACACCACTGGGTAAACTGTCAGTGGTAATGCCCACTTCGAGGAGAGTGGTATAGGCTGAGGAGTCCATGGGTTGCAAAAATACTTCCTTTAACTGGTAAAATTTAAGGAACCTTAAAGTGGGGGATCCTGAGCTGTTTGGGGAGTCTGATGTGTTAGTATTCAGAAACTCTATTGTCTTCAGTCTGTATCACTCCTCAGGGCTTCCAGACCGATTTTTTTTTTTTTTTTATGAAGAGCTCCATCAGTTTCTCTGTCTGAGCAATATTTTAGCATTTCTTTTTCTTCTTTTTTTTTTACTTGTTCTCCAAGGTCTGCTTATTAAATTACTATGCAACTGTGATACTAAATCTTATCTTTTGACTGTAGTGCACAGAAGAGGCAGATAAGACTTGAGGGGAGGGACAAACCATTTGTCTATCAGTAGACTATGAGAAGCAAGAAGAGAGGAAGATGATACTTTTGATGAATATTTGTAGCTGAGCAAGGCAGTGCAT
This sequence comes from Melanocharis versteri, assembly GCA_013397845.1. Classification (NCBI taxonomy): domain Eukaryota; kingdom Metazoa; phylum Chordata; class Aves; order Passeriformes; family Melanocharitidae; genus Melanocharis; species Melanocharis versteri. The sequence continues at coordinate 180,189 of VZTG01005666.1, read as the reverse complement.
TAAATGGCTTTTCTGTTTTCAGTATTGAAGCATACTTGTATTTCTAAAAGCGAAAGGTTTTATAAGGCTTTAAATCAAATATGAAGTTTAAAAAAATGTTAAGATTTATAACTGCCTCCAGGAACTTACTATTCCCTGCTAGCCAAATTAATCTCCTGTTTACTTCATTGAGCAACGTACAGTCTTCAGTTAAGAAAATTTTTGGGTCATCTTACTCAGCTGTATCTTCAGCAACGGCCTGAGGTAGTTTGCAGGAAGTGATTTTTGGGTCTGTCTGGGAAAGGAAGTAACAAGGCACTGTGCTCTGGGAAAATGGACACCAGAGCTTCAAAAAAGAGAAAAGACCTTAACGTGGGAAGCTAAATCAATAAACCTTCAAGCTTACATTTAAAACCACTTCAGCAGCAGCTAGTGTTTTCCTGATATAATGGTGGTGACTTGCTAATTGATTTGGTCATCAAAAAAGCTAATGACCCAGTCTACACTGGAAAGCAAAGCTATTCATAATTCAGAAGACCAAGGAATGTAGGGGGTCCACGTGGGCAATTTCCACCAGGCAAAGCAAGCCCCCATTTCCATTCCTGTGGGCACAAAAATGCCCTGGACTGAGGTGTCCTCGCAGGGGTGTCCAGAGCAGTGGCACTGCTGGCAATGCTCATAGCAGATGCAAGTCCCCTCTGTGCTGAAGGGGACTCTCCTGGGGGCACAAAGTGAAATTTAATTTTTGTTGTTACTGACAATGTCAGTTTTTCCTTTCTTTTTCTAATTTTTGGTCAAATAGAGCAAGGATTTCAAAATAAGAGTTGACATTTAGTTCTTGTTAAAAAGCGATTATTTCAGCCAATTGGATGCTGACGAATGACTCAATTCCCTGTTTAAAATAGGTCTTTAAGAAAAGTATGCAGATTTATGTTTTGTAAAATCTTGGCCATCTTTCTATCTTTTCTCAAAGACAAATTTTAAAAAAACTAAACTGCTTCTGTCATCAGGCTAATGGCATAGTGTCCCATGCCCCTTCTAAATCTAGTTGTTATTGATCAGCTAATGCAATATTTAATTATCCTCACAGGGGAGAGGGACTTCTTCAGCGTGTGATTCATTATCCCTTATGAATGGAAACTTCTCAATCTTGGTAGGTAACCAATAAGCAAATGTTATTGATTGTTCTCCAACATCAAATAAGGATAATAAATATCACTATTTGGAGCATGAATATCACATTCAAGAGAAGCTTCATAACCATCTGTTAATGAGTTTCTAATCTTTGACCCCCTTGCTAATGCCAGCTGTAATCTCTTCTTGATCATTACAACTTCCCTGTCATCAAAAGATGACTCTGCCTTGGATTATCTACATTAATACAGGCTGCCTGTAAAAATCTTAAGTGTTGAAGAAACTGTAGTAAAGCCACTTAGAGAAGACAAATTTCCTTAAAGAAAAGATTCAGTGGAAATTAAAGAAATAGCAAGAATAAGGAGTGGCCAAATGACAAACAGGTATAAGAAAAGTTTGTGTAAGATTGCAAAAGAGAATTTGTTCTGTTACTGAACAAACTTCTTGATGGCTCTCTCCAAATAAAGGAGTTTGCTTTCTCGTAAGAGACTGGGAAAAGTTACCTGTCTATTCACTATTGCATGCTCTGTCTTTGGTCAAACTTATCCCAAGTTTGTTTTTCAAAAGTTTTTTCTGGTGGTTTAAGTTAAAAGTTAACGTGTGGGCAGCAATATTGGTTTGAATCCTGTCAAGCAGAGGAGGGAATTTCATCTTTCATATCTCATTTCTGGGACAAAGGCTTAGCATCTTCCCTGGATGCTTTCTGAAAATCTGTGCTCTCTCCTTTTACAGACTTGGTTGTCCAAGGCCAATCCCTCCCTGTGCAAGAGGAATTTATCTCTTTGAGATGGAGTCCCACGTAGATGGGGGCTGGTTGTGGTGAGTTGACTCTGGCTGGATACCATTTGCCCACCAAAGCTGCTCTATCACTGCCACCCTCAGCTGGACAAAGGGGAGAGAATACAACAAAAGGTTCCTGGGTCAAAATGTAGGCTGGGAGAGATCACTCATCAACTGCCACCAGAATGGCCCTCATGGGCAAAACAGACTCAGCGTGGGGAAACCAGTTCAGTTTATTACCGATCAAATACTGTAGGATAATCAGAAAGGAAACCAAATTTTAAAAATGTCTTTCTCCCTTCCCCTTGCTTCTTCCTGTTCTTAACTTAACTTCCAAATTTCTCACCCTTCTCCCCGCAGCTGTAGAGAGAGATGGGAAATGGGGAAGAAGGGCTGAGGTCAGTTCATCACACATTGTCTCTGCTGTTCTTTCCTCCTCAGGGTGAGGACTTTGCCCCTGCTCCAGCATGGGAACCCTTCCAGAGGATTTAGTCCTCCAACAACTTCTCCAGCATGAGCTCTGGCACAGGGCCCTCCAGGCACTGCCAGAAGTTATCTGCTTCCCTGTGGACTTCCATGCTCTGCAGGAGCCTTCACCGTAGGCTGCAGGGGGCTTTTCCCCTTCCTGAATATGATATCCCAGAGGTCCTGCCACCACAGCTGATGGGCCCAGCCTTGTCCATCAGCAGGTCTGTCTCGGAGCCAGCTGGCATTGGCTCCATCAGGCACAGGGAAACTTCTGGCTCCTTTTCACAGAAGGCACCCCCGAGCCCCACCAGTTCCAAAACCTTGCCATGCAAACCCAGTACACTGATGGAAGTAGATGCCAAAAACCAGATTTTCAGAAGCTAATCTGTTTGCACTAATGTCTTTAAAAATGGCTGGTGCTTTTCAGGAGTCTAGCACTTACCCAGCTATAGAAGGTAAATAAAATTATAGCGCTTAGCTTAAATGAAGAAAAAATAAAAAAGGAGTCAACCTTCTGACTCGGGTCATTGGACTTCAGTCAGTGATCTGTAAATCCGTATCTATGCAGATTATGACTTTAGGGCATATACTTGAAAGTCTACTGTTCGCAGTCAAGATGCAGTCATCCTGACTTTTAGACTATCTCAATCTGTTCAAATTGCTGTACAGCAAATAGGATGTATTGCAGCTATTAGGCCAAGGAATTCTGGGTTCAAAACAAAAACAGATGACCTCTCCCAAATGAAACTTGCCATTAGTTGTCTAAATAACAGAATTCCTCCAATTCCCCTCAGCCCAAAGCCATCCAAAACCCTTTCAAACACAGCTTTCACCAAACTGTCTTCTGCATGTTTTCATTCTGAGAATGAATAGATTTGTCTGCAATGTGCTTCCTTGGATGAATGATGGACTTTCTAGCCCAAGAATTGAATCTAGTTATCTCTAGAGAACTCGATGTGTTGTACTTTCATTAAAAGTCTGCAGCAAGTACTTCCCGTAGATTTCCACCCTCATCCTTTTATTGCTGGAAATCTAATTTTTAAAACTGTGCTGGGACCCTGCTCAAGCATTAGATTCTTGACAGGCTTTTTTGTCTGTGTCATAAACCCACCACGGTATCTGGCACAAATGCAGAGGATGCCCGGGGCTGCCCAGCAGTGGCAGAGGGAGGGATACAGCAGAGCAGGGATGGCAGAGCTGCTGCATGGACTCCAGGCACCAGTTGTTCACCCTGTGCCTGGGACTAACCCATGCTATTTTCTCTATCTTCGCTGAAAAGTAGAAAAATATAACTGTCCCTTTCCACTGTAATCCTTCCTTAATTACATTTTGCTTTTATATCTCTTCTGTTCCAATCTGGGCTTCACCCTGTGCCCGTCATTCCAATGTCTGAGCTCTCAGTCCCTACTCACATATCCCAACGATTCCAAGGCTGGACTGACCTGCCTGCCGCAATGTTCTTCATACCATTTCTTGCTCTTCTCTCAGTATCAGCTGCAGCACATAAAAAGGAACCACTAATATAGTCTTCTCACGTGAAAAGAGAAAGTAGAATGTGAAAAGTTATTAGAGAAAGGAGAGAGAACAAAAGGCAAAAAACATCTTCATATTCCTGTGTAGTTCTATGCTCCCAAGTCTTGAAGGCTGAGTGCTGTATTTGAGAGACCACAAAGAAGAAACTGCAAAGTATCAGTGAAGGAAGATGAGGAACTGAGAAGACAAGGAATATGTTACGTAGACCAGAGAACTTCTGGCTGGGATGCTGGAGAGGATAAAAAATGAGGTTAGATATTTTTACAGGCTGTATCTGCCCTTTCCAATTCATTTCAGAGTGGAATTATTTTTAAATAGATCCTCTTCTAGTCTCCATTTACCGCCTGCTAAGTAAGTTGTCAAAGCAGTTTTGGTACAAATACTTAATGGTGAAATTTGTTTACAAGCCAAAATGTTAACCTCACCACAGCACATTTCCCCACTGTGCACCTAATAGCAAAATCACTTCAAGTATTTACTATAAGGAAATTAGATATTGATAAGGATTGAGCAGAGCTGATGGTTTCATTTTCTGTCATTAGAAATGCCAATTCCACTCCTCCTCACCAAGTTATTTCCTTTAGAGACAAGAGCAGTTCATAAAAGTGACTCCGCTGCTCTAGGACCTCTCCTGTGTTGGCTCCAGAAGCTTGAGTGGGAAGGGGAAGCACTGTGACAGCTGAAGGGAAGCACTGTGACCCCAAAATCTCTGCTCTCTTGTGTGTCAGTACCTGTAAAGCACAGGATTATGTTTCTGTGCAGTCTCAGTGACAAACACAGAGAAATGCCAGATCAATACAGAGTTCTACTCTCTTTTCTAGAGGAGCGCCCCGAGATCAGAAATGGAGTACAGCACAGAGCCTGGGCTGGTCGTGCCTGCAGGCAAGGCAGGACCACAGTAGTGCAGGGCCTGGAGCAGAAAAAGGCAATAATGTGGGGCAGGAAAAGGTGATGGCAGTGATATCCCTAAAATTAGCGTGTGCTCCCCCTTCAATGTGGACCAGAGTGTGTATTGGGACACACAAAACTGGCCATTTTGTGCCACAAAATGTTGAAGCCTAAAGTCTGGTCTGTGAGGCGCTAAACAAAGTCTTATGTAAATTTAGACTACACAGTGAATTTTTATAAATAATTTTCCTACAAGAAGTTACATTAAGCAAACATTTCATTCATTCTCATATCCTTTGCCATAAAAGACTGGCATTAAAAACTTGTGCTTTTCAGTGGTGACATGATTCTGGTTTTTAACTGTACCTGGGCTCCTGAAGGACCAGAGACTCAGCATCTGAATGCTATACAAACATTCCCTTATTTGTTTTACTTTTAAATATTAGTCACATTCACTCATTGGGCCAATGATTTAGAACACCAAAAATATGCTCTTTTGTATCATGTGCTTTCTGACCTTTTCAAAATCTTAACAAATATTCCTACAGATCAATGTCATCACAGTGTCTAAAGACCTTTTTGCTCGGAGGCTGCATGAGCGAAAAAGTAAAAAGCAGAGACTGTCCAGATCTATGATACAGCTATGCAAGAAGAGACAGCAAGTGGATACTGTCCAAAAGGGAGTAAGAAGAAGCAATTAAACACTTCTTGTAGGAATGATAAGGAGTCTGACCACTGTCTATTGCTTTTCTTTTTTCCCCAGGAAAAATAAGTCCTATTGGAACAATGAGATACCTCTGTGCATGTCCGTGTTGAGCACTTTCCAATTCTGCAAAAGCAAAAGAACAAAAAAGCCTTAGTAAAGAGTTTATAAAGGAATTGAGATGTGGGCTCATGTAGATGCACTGACAGGAGTGTGTGAAGGGCTTGGAAAGTGAAGAAGTGCAGTTCATATGTTATTCAAGAAGGAAAAGGCATAGTCAAAGCAACAGGCTAGAAAAACAACACTTTCTTTTTGGTAGTATTCTTACTGGATATGAGTGGAATAAGTTTACACGCTTTTGGGCCTAAGAAAATAATATAGCATTAATTGAGAGGCAAGATGATGAGAACTCAAGTCACTTGGAGGGATTCTGTATTTCAGAGATGTTTGACCAGCCAGATCTAGCAAAACAGGCATCCAGAGATCTGGGGATTGGCATAAGTCAAAGTTAGCACCAAGTTTGAATCAGATAGGATGGTGATGTTTCTTAGAGAAAGAGAAAGCTTGGAAGGAAAGGTTGAGAATTATGTTTTTGCCATGTTTAGTTTTAGGTAATGGCTACATACCAGAGGATGCTGAAGAAGCAGACCAAGAATTTAATTCGCACACAGAGACATGTCTAGAGAGATGTAGATCAGTGAATTATTAGCATAGAGATGGCAGCTGATGGTAATTGAAAAAGTCGTCTTTGAACAGGCAGTGCTGGGATGGGTAGGACTGGTGTCATTAATAGCAGAAGAAGCAAAGATAAGAGTGTTTCAGCAAGGGTGAAACATTCAGAGGGCTGGGCTTGTAAAAGGCTTTAATTAAAATCATGATGCAAAGTCCATTCATTGAAATTCACACCGGCTTTAATGAGTTTTGGATCAGGTCCAAAGAAGAAAAAAACTGAATTTCACAACAGGGAGCAAATGACAGAATTCAAAGCAGGTTGAGAGTGGGTAAGAGAGACATTGAAGCTCCACCTATACGTAATGTTGTCCTTTGGGATTCACCCAGCAGACACAGGCATTTCATATGGCTTTGGTATGTTATATGATGCCCAGGCAGCACTAACTTTTGTGTCCTTAAGAACTTAATACCAAAAAAAGTCAGACTAGACCCAAGATTATGGCTTGGAATCCTTTCAGAATATATTTCTGTATTGTTAATGGAAGGCAACCCTGGCACTCAGATAAACAGGGTCAGATTATTTCCCTTCTTTTCATGCTGAACAATATATAGTAAATAAAACCTGGCAGGGCCTCAGACCACTTTCTGCTAAAATAAACTCAAACAGGTTGAGGTAAAAGACATGACTCCACTGAAATCAATGGGAATTTTGTCACTAAAAGTGTCAAGGGTATCAGCATGGGGCTTCAATAAAGTCTTTGAAATAAATCATAGGATTTGCTTTCCCTACTGCATGTGAGCTGAAGACAACTTGTCTGTTTGTGGATGCTCAAAAAAAAAATGTCGAGAAAACTTTTGATGTCAACGTGCACAGGTTACAGTGCTTAATCTGGGTATGAAGGCTTCATTTGATCTACAGCCCCTTCAGCTGAGAGAGTGTACATGGGGTTCTGACACACTTTAATTTATGTTGTATTGAATTCTCACCATTAATGGATTTGTTTTATCTTTCCCAAATAATCAACTAGACAAGCCATTGCTTATAAATGACAGAAGAGGATAGTTAGATGTGTGGGAGTAGGCAAGCAGGTACCATGTTGATACAAATCCCTTAAATTTGCAGATACTACTATATTTATTTAATTATCTTTTACATTTGCATTTTTTCAGCTTTTTTTGTTACTGTTGTTGTTGTTTGCTTTTTTGTTGTTGTTATAGAGAATGAGCTCTGTGACCTAAAATAACCCAGCCACAAGTGGGGTTAGTTTTGTAAATGGTAGTTTAGTGGGATCTACACAGGTTTAACTCAATTTTATTTCTATCAGTGAGGTAGCATGTCAAGCTGGGATCATATTTTTCCCTCCCACTCCTTGTTAGTTCACTGAAAGGACATATTTACAACACACTGAAAGGCAGGATCCTTGTCACAGGTTCCTCCTGTGCAGCAACTGAATGAACCACGAGGAAAGATGGCCCTAAATATTGGAACAAATTTTAAGAAACGTTGCCTGATTAGCAGTTGGGCCACATGCATTGTGGACGTGCAGTCCTGTGAATTTTCTCCTTCTCACGAACCGTGTAGGCAAACAAAGATAAACTGGAACATTTTTACTCTCTTTCTAATCTTATGTTTTGCTAACTGGAGCCGTAAGGCTTCAGCCAATCACCCTGGAGGGTGGGACGACACTGTCCAATCACTATTATGCATATATCTCTGTATAAAAAGTTAAAATCAAAATAAAATCTGTCACACTTCTGCTTTCTACACTGCTTGGCGTGGTTCTTGTTTCCTTACTGCCGCAAACAGCGACAATCCATTGCTGGATAATCCCTGGAGCCTGTGGGAAGGTGGGAACAGAGAGGAACCTCTGCAGATCTTGCACAATGGTGGTATGCAGCCAGGGTCTACCTGCAGTGGAGGAGGTTTCCCTCGGGAATGTGGTTCCAGACCCCACTGGCACCAGGGACACTGCCTGAGGACGTGGTGGGTGCCTTGTGACCCACACTCGCGTGTCGGGCTTGATACGCGCGTTCCAGAGCAAGGAGCTGATCGAGTAGGAAACACAAAAGGACTTTTCCCTCGATCAGTACCGCTCTCAGCTCCGCGTGACCTGACTCGTAAGTCTGTGCTTTTTGAGGTAGGAACATGGGAAGTTTTTTATTTTGGGTTTGAGCTGTGCTGGCAGGGCAAACCCAGAGTGTGACTGGTAATTTCATCCGCACTAACTGCCTTGTGATTAGGTGGGGAAAAGCCATCAGTATAAGAAAAGAAACTACAATTGCTCACCTTAAAAGACAAAAGTACACATTTTGAAGTTGAGATATATCCCAATCCTCTCTTTGGAACTTCCAGAGCATTTTTTAATACCTTGCTGTTCAAGACGAGAAGATTTTTATGACTCATTACTGTTTTCTACCATGTTTAGAAGCTAGCCTGGCTTGAAATTCAGCCAAAATGTTTGCGTGATTTTTTTGCTGGCAATATTTCATAACTTTTGGGCTTTGATCCACAAGATGAGATAAATGACAAAACATATAACTACACATAATGCCCATTCTTGTTTATAGGTCTAAGAGACTTGGCTGAAACTTGATGAATAAATGCTTCATGAATAAGAGTATTTGAAAAATTAGTCTCTAATAACTTGTGTGCATGAACTTTGCCTTCATTTGTGTAAGTGTTTAAAGAATAGACACACGAAAGTGCAAAGATAATTTGTAATAGCAAGAATTGACACCCTTGAAAAAGTTAATATCGAGAAATAATTTCGCCATTTATACTCACCCTAGTAGAAAGTTCTTCGATAGAGAAGATCTTTCATAATCTATAAACTGGAATTAAAAGAGAAACACTAAGAGGAAGTAATGATCCCATAATATGTTCCAGCCACATACTATTATATTCATACAATGTGTGCTTTACCTAACCAAGGATGGTGCTTATTGGTCCTCTAAGGCTACAGCAGAATCTGGAGCATAATTTTATGTAAAAACTCACGGATTCAGGCATAACGTTAAAGTGATAGGATAATTTTTATGGGTAAGATTCTTCCCAGTATTTTTCCCTTTGCTTTAATTTTCATGTCTGAGAAAGAAATGAACTGAGAGGTCTTTGCTTATTTGGATTAAATGAATTGTAATTCTTGTGAATAAAAGTCCTTCTTCCCTTCCTCTTGGATAGTACCTACATGGCAGAAGAGATGCCAGGACACATCCATTCAAAAACAGAAAAAGAAGGAAGCAAGGAAACAAAATTTAAGACAGAAGATGATAATGTGGCAGTCACAGGAGATTCAGCAGGAATTAAGTGAGGCAGAACATGAACATGCACTCTGTCTTCTACTCTCTTGATCTGGATCCCGCCACTCACTGCAGTGAGGTGATGTTGGTGTGCACTGGTTTATGGTCTGTTGAAAAACTAAGGCACGAAAAATCACCTGCATCTTTCTAATCCCACTTGGCATCAGTTAGCCAAAGCAGAAGTCTCTAGATGGTGTAAATGTCTCTTCCCACCCAGTCATGGCCTCATTCAACGACTTCACAAGCTGCCATGGCATTCAAAAGAAAGAGGTGCATCTTTATTTTGAATTCTGTTCTTTATTGCAGAAGGTAAAATCATTCATAACTAGTGGCACCTCTTTCCCACAGCATCCTGAAAGCCATTAAGTAGGGCAGTATGAGAAAGGAGATGAGGCCAGACTCCCATTTCCTTTTAAAAAGGTGGTGGGTTCTAATGACTGTGTCCACACATCTTGTGCAACGCCACTGGGTCTGGGTTGTACTGAAAGGAAACACCCTCAGGGAGAGTTGGTTTGGCTGCATTTCCAAAGAGCACTTGTCCTGAGCAGTGCCAGTTTTCTCCAGAAAGGATGAATAAAGCACACAAGCCCTGGCTCATACCATCTTAGATGTTAATAAAACAGTAATAATTGTCTCCTTTTCAGAAGTATCTGCATAATACCTTCACAGTTACAGTTAAATGTCAGCATTTGTTAGGAGCCACTGAGTATTAACTCATTTATTAGCATATGATTATGCTCAGAATTAACTGGCTATTTCTTATTCAAAGACTATATAAAAATTTTGGTGTTTCAGAAACACTTATTCAAGTTTGATGGTAATAAAAATATAGCAAGTATGGAATGTCTTCCAGAAAAAAAGCATTAACACTTTTCCATTTTATTTTAAAAGATAGTGCTTTGAGAGACTGTCTACTTTATAATACTAAGTTTGGGAGATAAAAGCATGTTAAATATTAGATATGAGCTTTTAATCTTTAGGAAATCAATTCAGTTTTGTGACACTGAACTTGCTATTTATATAAGTATATATATATCTAAAAGAGACAGAGAGACACGGAGGAACATATATGTGATTGTATATGTACTTGTCTGGGCAATATTAACAGCATGAAGCTCTTTCCATTTTCCTCTCCTTTGTTTTACAAAGTATATAGAGTTCTTCCAAACTAAAGCAACGTGCTCAAAAAATAGTTCTATTTTTATGAAGGCCTTCCTAAACTAATTCATATACCTTCACAATTAATGAAAATAAGACATGGGGGCATATCCTTAGTGGCTGAAAAATGTGTGGGTTTATTTCCCCTTTAGAAATCAAACTGAAGTTTCTGAGTTCTGTTCATTTGACTTTCACTTTCAGTTCCTCCCATTTTCCTCCCCCATCCTGCCTTTCATTTGCCAGAAAGCCCTGTCTAGCTTATTTGCATGTGAAAAAACTTGGAGCATCATGTGGTGAGGTTCCAGGGCAACACTGAATCCCATTCAATTCTCATTTCCTCCCTGACAGTCACCATTGAATCAATCATGTTTTCCATGCCCTCTTCATGACCACCTAGGAGATCCCAAATCACTTTTCATCTGCCGTGTCAATCACACTCAGACCATGTCCACTTTTCATTACGAACACACTGTCATGTGACCAGCTAATCTGTCACTTTCTGACAGCGGTTAGTGTGCCAATTGATTTAATTAGCAATCAATTAGCTTGTTACTATTGGAAGTAATTACCTTTTATAGAGAAAAGAGTGCAGCTGGCCATAGCAATAAAACTGCACTAATAAAACTGCATTTACCTCCCCTTCTCTACATTCAAAGTCACTAGCACTCAAGGGTTAGCAGAATTATTGGTGACATACACATGCTTGAAGAGTCCTAGGGGAATTCTTTGCCCTCCTGATTATGCTGGCAGACTCTTTCATTAGTATAGTATTTATATCTTAGGAAATAGGTCTGATTAAGGTTAATGTTAACATTTATATTGTTTACTTCAGCAAAGGCTTCAGTATCAAATGTTTGCTAATGGAAGCATTTTAAAGGTGGCTATATGTTAATGCTTCTGAATTTGCAGTGGCAAACTTTTTTTCTTTTTTTTTTTTAATGAATACTGTGCACCCTTAAAAAGCATGTGTGTCATACTTAACTGTGCTGGTTATGTTACTTGCTATTTTTGTCCACTCTATAAAACATATGCAGAAATTTAACTTGTTGGGGAATTAAGTGCTCTCATAAACCTTGGAAACTCTGCAGGAAAAATAAGAGGAGTACTTTCTAGCTGTTTTCTGTTTAAAAAATTGACGTAAAGTTATTTTCTGTTTCATACATAAACTATTGAACACGCACACATTTTTTTGATCTGTGATTGTGCCATTTCAAGCACTAGGACTGAAGTACATATCACACACTTGTGCCATTAAATTCAACCTGCAAAATACTCCCAAGGCAGACAATGACTCGCTACATTAGCTCTGTGGTGAACAGAAGAGTCAGTAATGAAATGAGTAAGTAGACTTGTACTCCATTCATCATCCTGTTTGCTTCAATATAAGTGTTCTTTTATCAGCAGTATTGGTACTGATGTCATCACACTAGACATAAATCACAGCACAAGTGACAGTGTCCTATTAAGGGTCATGGTCTAAAATCATTATTTACAAATTAAAGACCACAGTTAGCCATTTTCCCCGTGTGCCCTCATTTGTGATATAGTTTGAACCTTTTTAGCTGGCTGCAGGATAAATAGTCATTTGTAGTTCTGAATAGCTGTGTATATTAACTCACCAACCACACTACATTAAAAAAAAAAAAAAAAGGCAAGAAGCCCAGCAAAGACCAGGATGTTAAATCTTAGGTTGATCCTTGCCATCAATTCCCATTTTGATAGGCCTTGGTTGTGAGGATTACAGAGAAGAGACCATCACACACCAATCTGTAACAAACCCTCCTTTGTTATGTGTACAGCAGATAGGACAAATTCATCACGGGTGTAATTAGATGAGCTTTTGCTGCAGTCAATGAAAGGCAACAGGGAGCATAAAACCAGAAACAACCCTGGGCTGCTCCTTCCAGTGACTTTATTCCTCACATAGTCAGGGAGGAGGAAACTCAGTCTCTCTGTACTCAACTCATTTAAAAGCATCTGTCCTGTCACGTGTTGGTGCCTTGTAGCAAGACTTCTTTTGTATATTGTCCTATATGGCCCCTCAAAGAAATGCTGAACTGGAGCGTGTTGACCCAGAAAAGGTATTTTTCTGTCCTTTTTCAGGAAGGGGTGGTGAGAACTCCACGTTCCCAAAAGTCTATTGCTTCAGCCCTTGGATAAGATGATGGCTGAGCTCCTTCTGGCGAGGAACCTATTTACAACACCTGCTGTGGTTGTTTGCTGCACTGGTGTCTATGGTTTGTTGGCTTCTTACACTGCTCTTGTGCCATTGTTGTTTTGTCTCTCCCTCACATCATTTTATGGAGACCATAGGAACAGTCAATGCGTAAGCCAAATAAATTCACCAAACATCTGACTGAATCAACATTCATGTCAAGAGATATCAGGACATTGCATTAAATTAGGCAATCACTTTGCTACTATCGGCACGGTTACAGGGGAAGTGATTCTGTGTCTCCTTACTGCAAGACCTACCTGATGCACTGATTGTCATACTGCAAAGCCATGATAGCCTTGGATGGACTCTAGTGACTGAGCCTGGAACTCCTCACAGGGTTGCAAACAGTAAAGTAAAACTCAAGGTCACCCCTGAAGCTTCAAACAGTCATAACCCTTATCTCATTTCTCTCATTTTATCCGTCTGCTGACTGTGAAAAAATGGAAAATATTCTTTAATGCCAAAGGACCTAAAAATACAGTATTTGGACATTTTCAGGAATGGTTTTGAGATCCCCTTCCAGGGCCCTTTCTTTCAGGAGAGATCTGTTAGCATGGGATGTGATTCTACCCCCGCTCCCCCCCAGTATATTGAAATGTCCTGGACAACATTTTATCTTGGTTTAAATAAGGCCAGACCAATATTTTAACTGTATTCTCACCCATTTCTGCCGGGCATGGGTCCTCTCTCCCTGCAGTTGCTGAGGATGGAGGCTTGTGAAGAGGAGCAGAGGCTGGCTGGGCACGTGCTGTCCGCTGGGATGCAGCGCCCGCCCCGCTGGGTGCGGCAGGAAAGGTGGATGAGGGTTAATGACAGGGTCTGTGCTATTTGCCCTATCAGGCCAGTCTCGGCTTCCAAGTCCATTCAGCTCTGTAATCTCACTCATTATACAGTATGACTCTTTATAATGCTTAAATTGTTGCCAAGTACAGTGTTATAGCCGAGACAGAATGAACACTGTTATTAACAGACACGAACCTAAGCAAAGCTTACTCACACGGCTCGTATTACCATTGTATCTGAGCACCTCATCATCTTTAATGTATTTATCCTCATTACATCCCTAGTGCTATTATTTCCATTTTACAGATGCGCAGAGAAATAACAAGGATGTGTCTGGGAGCACAGTCAGAGATTTCAGCAGGTCAGGCTCCTGTAAGAAAAAAAAGTGTCTTCAGTGCAACATCATGGCCAGAGCTGGTTGCTGCTCTGTGCTGCAGTGGTGTGCACACCTGCCTGAAATTATTTTGAGCTCTCTGTAAGCCTGGAGCAGAAGGGTGGGCTTCGGCTCCCGCTCTGAGGGTGGGTCTAAGTAATTCTGAACTGTCTATCCAGTGTTTCTGGTCTGCTTTGGTTTTTCACTTTTAAAGTGCCTGTTCTACCTACGAAGCCTGTAAGCCTATATGACAACTGGCTGCTTTTTTTTTTAATAATAATAAAGCAATTAAACAATAGAAACTGGACTTTCAGAGCAGCTGATATTTCTTTTCAACAGTTGTTTAACTTCACTACACATCTGCAAAGTTCATTAGAGGTGTTTAACCTTCATTGGAGAATACACACAGTTTGAATCTTACACAAAAAGGGACTAAACTCATGCCAAGTGTATCCAAAGCCACATTTTCTGTCATTTGGTGCTCAAGGGGTACTAACGTAAGTTGTGGACACATTTTGAATCCAAGATCCAAATCCAGTCTCGTTCTTGTATCTTGCTTCAAATGTTGCCATACTCAGCTAATTTCAGGAGACTTCAGTCAGTCTGGGACCAGTGGGTGGGCTCTCCTCGTGGGACACCTCACTGCATCAGCAAAGCAATCATGGACTTCTCCTCCAGAGTTTAGCCCTGAACATCAGCAACATTGAGATATGGGAACCTTGGCTCTAGGTCCTCACAAAAATAAAATTGAGATGTTTCAGGACCAAGTTCAAATTTTTTCTCATTTCCAAAATATGTATCAGGCTTTTAGTGCTCTGAATTTGAATTTTCTATCTTGAAGATCAGTGTTCATGTCAAGCACAAATTTCCTTCTATAGTGCAATGGTTAGCCTCAGATGACCCCAGTCTCTGGTTTTCTCCAAGGAGGTGTCATTTCTGTAGCAGAAATATTTTAGTTAAGAAATTCCTGATTCAAAATGTAGAAAATGTAAATTCGTATTCCAGGCAATTTTAGTACATCCATTTATGCCAACAACTGATATGGAATTTTTTTACTAGAGATTTTATAGGGTTTGGTTGAAAAACATTTTATTGTAATTACAACTTATGAGGGATTGTAGCCATTTAAATAACATTTTTATAAGGTGCATCGCGTCAAAGAAAGCATCTAAGGTCAAAAATGAAAGCACGCAAAGTATTATCCTAGAGGAGCTCATGACTTGGGACATTTACAAGAATTGTTTAAACCCAGGTTCAAGCACCTGAGCTGCCTGTTTCATGTCCTAGGTGAATTTCTTCACTATAAAAATGTTGAATTTCCAGTTCCAGGTATGTCTTCAAAGAGAGACTAACACGAAAGCCAAACAGTTAAATTTCATAACTGGCTTGTGGAAAAATTGGGCTGGTGTCCTGACATGCAACAGAGACCTTTTCTGAAACAGTGACCATTTTCACAGGTTGGAGACATTGTTTGCTGCTTGACCTATTTATTATTGTATCTGTACCTATTATTTCCCATTTTATTTCACTCTGAGGGAAATTATTTCAATGTGAGGCATATTGAACTTTGAGCACTTTGTAAGGCTCTCTGATTTCGAAGTTATAATACTTTTTTTATTGAAGGTGCTTTAAAAATAAGTCTTCTGTTTGTTTAATACTTTCTACAGATCATTTATAAATTTTTAAAGGACTGCATATTACAGTAATCAAGAGTTCGACACTAAAAGTAATTGGTAGAGAATGCAGAAAAAGAAGTATACAGGGTTACTAATATACATCAGGGCTTAAGCTGACATGAATTTTTATCTTAATTATCGGACAAATTTGTACTCCCACTATTTAATTCAATTTGCATGCATCGGTAGACACTTATTAAAGGTAATATTACATCTGTCATTTTAAGACTGGTGAGAATTTTATCATAGGAGCTGCACGAAACAGCCACTCTATTATGCAAAGAACTCTTTTGTAAAGCTTAAAATAACCAGTATTGCATCCCAATTAGCTATTTGGAGGAAAAAGTCCTCTTTATGGCACAATTATACATAACATGTAATAATACATAGACTTTTTCCTATACTAGGCTGTATATGGACTTAATGAGTTCTTTCAGACCCCTCCAGTCCTTAATATCAGACCAAGCATGAAAAAAAAAAAAGGCAATTGTAAGCTGATTTCAAATAAAATCATTGTCGAAAGATCTGTGTGCACTATGGCAGCTTTTGCAGACCTTTACTGTATAAACTACATCTACTGCACGGAGAAAACATAGCTGTCAAGTCCACACGAGCTAACAGCCCCTAATTCATTGTTTTTCTTTGGGATAGAGCCTTGGTAAATTGCGGAAAGCAGGGAAGGAGGTAGTGATTCTCACTCCTGGAAGTCAGCTGTTCAATTAAAAAGCCACACAGCAGTTACCATGGCACCAGCCCTATTATGCTGTGTATCAGAACAGAGGCTTAAATACTTAAGACAAACAAACACCTTTTTTTTTTTTAATAGAAAAGCCTTTTAAGGAAGTCTCTTTATAGATCTAATGAATACATTGTCAAGTAATTTTATTTGGCAAGCAGTTTGCTAGGAATGTGATGTGTGGAATTTCCCTGGGAAAATTTTAACTTAAAAAAGGTGCTGTGGAAAAAGAATTTGAAAATCATGCTGATAAGAAAAAAAATATTAAGAGCAGGAACAGCTGAACTGTGCACTATTTCCCTCCTGCACCTCTGCTTTCCAGCTGGTTTTAGGCTAAAATAACATTGTCTTAGTAACTCGATTACTTTAGTTGTGACTTGCAGCCATTGACCTTCTGATTAATTGTCATTAAAAAGTCTGCTTTGCCATCCAGTGTTTACTGTGGGATGTCCTAACAAGATAACATAAGCAACAGCTTTTAATGGAAAGTGTAATTCCTCAGCTGTGAAGAACAAGGGTTTCCCAGAGTATCCACAAATCAAGACATACTGTCAGGTATAACCTAGTATAATTGCCTTGGATTTTTAAAGACTGCAGAATTGGCTTAATGGAAGTTGAGATATTTTTAGTATTAGATTATTTTCTATCTCAGAATTAATCAGAGCATCACTTATTACTCTGGGAACAGAATAAGAAGATGATCTCAGCCTCAAAAATGTACTTTAGAGCTGAGTTGAGTCCTGCATTATCCTAAGTGCACCGTCACTGTAGGTGATACTGGAGAGATGAAGATCATCAGCTGGTGTATTTGGTCTCTGCCCTGTATCCTCAGCTGAGCTGTGGTTTCACTAACACGGCTCTCAGGACACAGCCGGGACCAGATCCGGCTATTGATGCATACCCTAGAGTTGATTTAGCTTAGTTGGATTAAGCAGTCAGATATTCAGAATTATTGTTACCTTCCTTGCCTTTTTGATGGGAATTTTACAAAATATTACTTCATATTTTGCATCAATTGTTTTCTTGAAGGCATGTACTTCACGTCAGGTGTTATTTCACAAGCAATTGGGTACTCATGCTGCTTCAGCCAAAGTTGTACTCTTTTTTTTGCTGAAGAAAGAGAGGAAAAGACCAAGTAATTTGTCTCCACTAACAAGAAGTTCTCCACGACTTTCCATTGCTGCAATTGTCGAACGAGCCCAAACGGTGAGAAACAATCTGGGAATTGAAATTGTGGCTGGATGCTGTGTCAAAGAACAGCCCATCAATCTTGGGAGAAATTTTAAGGGAACAGGTTTTTCATGCCTGTGCGCTGGTAGGGAGCCAAGTGCGTGTTGCCATTTGATGGTAAAATCAGTGTACACCTGTTCCAACCAGCTGGCGACATAACCTATGTCACAGGGATATGTCACCGCCGCACCAGCCCAAACTGCTGCGTGACAGTCAGGGAAGACAGAAAAAGGAACTTGGGGACCAAAAGAGGAGGAGTTTGCAGTGCCATTTCAGGGACACAGATGTGTGAAGAGTGTGATAAAAGAAGGAAACATCGGAGGGAATAAGCTCAAACAAAAAAGCAAATGTCATTTGCATGATGTAATTATGGAGAACCATTGACTGCTTCGTAATAACACTCAGTAGGGCAATGTTAAACCTACTGTGAGTGCTAAAAAGGCCTCAGCTTGAAAAAAGGTCAGTGTGAATTAGTATATATTTGCAGATTAATTCCGAATGTTATATAATAAATTTTATAGCCTAGCGGTTACTGGTGTATAGTGAAGATGACACTAATGCGATTCAGACAGGATTAATTCAGAAAGGACTAACATCTAGCTTGTCACTTTAATTTGTGGGGAATGAAGAAAATGGAGATATGTTAATATATGTGTATATTGTGTGTATGTAACCTGTGCATGTGTGTGTTAGATTGTTATTTCTCCTGCTGTGTTGAATTAAATTCACAACCAAAATCACAAGCTGCTTTAAAAGCAGAAACACTATCAAGTTTGCTATTTTTAAACTAACTGGATTTTGACTTCAACTGCAGTATCTTTCTTAGAGAAAATCAAATCCTGCTAGCCCTTCACTGGTGTAAATGGTTATGCCAGTGTACGCCAGCTGAGGATGATGTTGCTTAATCTATTCAACCGAGAGCTATAGTCTTTCTGCTCACCTTGTACCCTTATAAATATTTTTAAGTCCATAGATTCTGGATGTCCTACCTTGAATTTCAAGACCCAAAGCTGGATTGTGATGTTCCATTAGCAGCGTGTCCTCGGTAAGGGGAGGCAGCAGGGGACTGTGAGTGCAGAGCTGAGGCGCTCGCATTTAGCTGCAAATTTTGCTACGGACTCTCTGAGTGCCTGTGAGATTATCGCCGAGGATTGCTTTGGGTTTCTTCGTGGGGTTGACAGGTCTAGATCCTTGCTGTGGCACTCAGTAATCTGGGGGATAAACACAGTTGTAAACCTGAGAATCCTTTCCCGAGCTCCCAGCTGCTCTCGGCGCTCTATCCCAAGCTGGGTGCCTGCAGCCCCGACGTGCTGGAGAGTGATGTCCATGGCAGAGGCCCATTTCAATACAGCAATCTTTGACAGCAAAAAAACCAAACCTGAGACTCTCTTTTCTTGAGGAAAGAGTCAAGACAGCACCCTAAAGGCTGGCGAGGGGAAGGGTTTCAGCAGTCTGGGGGTTTTGATCCCCTCTCGGTTTCTGGCACAGTGGGCACACACGTCTGTGTTCAGGAGAAATCCCAGCTGGAGGCCAAGGGGACGATGCTCTCTGCAGCAGGCTGGAGGGAATATTTTACATTTAAGACAACCACTCGCTGTGCTGTGTGTCCCTTGACTCTCCAAAGGACCAAGTGCTCATCTCTCAGGGGTGCTTACCTCTGGTGTAAAGAGCCACGTTTTTCTCCAGATATTTCACCGGGCATCAAACTGCTTTTTTCCTCTAGCTCAAATTTTAACACCTAGCTTCATCCTTTATTAAGTAGCACCTCAGACTAATCTCCAATTCCCATTTGGTAAAATGGACAAATTATATAAAATTTCATAAATATATACACATAAAATGCAATTATTGAAAATGTCATTTCTTCTTTCTTGCTCACTGGATCAAGGAATCCTTTGCTATAAAAATTTATAGTATCTAGCTCAATATACCTCAATGAAACAGGAGTAAGTTATTTTTAATTTCCTGTGCATCTTCCTCCTTTATAATTTTGTTAGAGAGACACAAATTCTGAACTAGAGATTCTTAAAATAATTACAGAGATTCCTTTAAAAATTTTTCTAGCAGCAAATACATGCTGCCTTCTGTCTTTAACATGCTGGGGAAGGTCTGAAATATTGACTACACAGCAAAGATATCTAGTCCAGATTTTTACAAGAGTCAAACAAAAAAATGTCATTATGCTTGGGACTAGTTCTAGTGGGACTAGAACAAGTTACATTCTTGATTCAGATTGATTTTTCTGTAATTGTGGGGTTTATTCTTATTATTATTTTCCTGAGATTGGATAAGAAATTATGCTTTCATGAAAATAGGAATTTACATTAATTATTTGGTTTTTACCACCCCCACCAAAAGGTGACATTAAAATCAACTTCTTACAACTAAAAACAACAGAAATTCATCCTGAAAACAAATCAGCAAACCAAAATGAGGAGAAGGAGTTATTTTCTGACCTCTTATCATGACTCCATATTTCTAAGTCAAGGCTCTAATGGCTAAAGCAGTAATACCTTCATCACAAGGTTGTCCTGAAAGGACAGCACAGCACATCAGGGCGTTGGGCTGTGAGAAATGGGAGCTTCAGCCCACGAGCTGTTTGCTGCCAGACCAGGCATGCCTACCCAGGTTGTAAGATAACTTTAAAAACCATCCTTGGTCAGCAAGATTATTCCAGCTTTAGGGATCTTCAGGGTTCCCCCAGCTTAATTTTTGGTTGTTCAGCAGGGAAGAGAATTATTCTCGTCTTATACTGGAAAGAGAGCCCTGTAAGGGAAAACACAATGTGAGGTAACCAAGTGACTTAATGTTCCAACAAGAATAGAAGAAATCCAAGGTACTCTGGAGGTGAGCTGCACCAGCACAGTGGGAAGTTCACTGCATTTGGGGTGGCTGTTGAAACAGGAACTCATGCCTCGAGCTGGGAGAGTGGAAAGTGTCCTCTGAGAAGGCCACTTCTCCTCTCAGACTGGTGAGATGAGACCTCTGCTTACGTGGAGGGCCCCAGGGCTCCAGGCACAAGTGGGGTGAGACACGACCCCCACCTCCAGCACCAGCTGGGTCCTAAATGAAGGTGTTTAGTGGTTTGGTTTTTTTCCAAGAAAATCACAATGCTTTGTAACCTGGGAACCTCTGAGCTGTTTCTATCAATTAATGCAAGATGTTAGCTGGTAGAGCTCTGCACATAATGTGTGAGAAAGGGTTTGGGCTTGACGTCTGAGCATCATGTGGCTGCATGTTGTCAAGTGAGAGCATTTATATTTCCCTAGACTTGTATTACATTTATGCATTCCTAGGCCTATCCCAGTGGTTAAACTGTGCTATGTTATGCATCATGTTATGAAAAGGGATGCTTTTCCTATTTCCTTTTTCTGCAATCATATGAAAAGAACATTTTAGATATGCAACGGCAAAGAGCCCCTTTTTTCATTCTTATTCCAGGACAGACAATAATTCCCTGATGCCCTGTTAGCTGCCTGTCTTACAATATTTTCCCAACTGAATGCTCTAGTCACCAAACTTCCACTTTTCATTCAGTAGTTAAAACTGCAAGTAACCAGTTTGGCCAAAATTTTGCACTATTTGTTCTACAGATATAATTTTCTAAGAAATCACGAAAAACTCCAAAGTCATCAATAGGGAAAAAACCCAGAAAACTATTTTGAACAAGAGGTTAAAATCAAAAGCAGAGCTTCTGCTAGGTTGCTCAGATATCATAATGATGTCTGATATTATCCAGAACCACTGAGGAATCTGGAGCACTCTGAATGTGAAATATTTAAAAATAGTTTCATGACTACATAAATACCTTTGGAGTCAGAATTTAATTGAAACTTAAATTCTTTGAGAGTTATTAGTCATTAAAAAGAATGACCCTCTATTTAATTTTTAGATTGTAATCTCATATTCTTTTCTCTCCCATTAGCTCAGAAACCAGCTTGTTATTGCCCCTTAAGGCTTTCTATATAATTAAATATTCCTGAAACTCCAAATGCCAGCTACACTGGAAGAACCTGAATCACAGTAAAGCAAGCTTATTTACAAATTTTTTATGTTGAGGCTCAGTACTTGAGTCTGCTTTTACTCATGCCAGGTATAGGTCATACTTTTTGTGCATAGAAATGGGAATTTTTGTCACCAGCCTTAATCATGAGCTTTTTTTATGTGTCTTTCAGCTTAGGAAGCTGATGAAGATATTTCTGTAGGGGATTGTGAACAAGAGGTAAAACCCCCTGGGTCTGGAAACAAGGGAGCAGAACTTACACTTGGTAAAATGGGTGCCCACGTGTGTGTGCATTGTTTTATAGGCAATGTAAGATTGATAAAGTCCTTAACTATAAAAGTCCTTACTTTTAAGTGTTGGGTATTTTTTGGTAAATGGGGTGTCAGATAAGTAGACCATGTGGTGGATATGAAGTATTTAATAATCTGGGAATATGTGGTGTAATTTAGCCAGCAGTGCATGTGATTGCTGCTGATGCACCACTCCAGCATATCAATACCCATTTACATTTTTATATGTCTGGTTATTGGAGAAACCAGCAGGAGAGCAATACAATGAACATGTAAGTAAATGCAAGACCAAGGTCCACTTTCAGGGCCCAGGACAAGACTGTACAACTTTTCCGTTTGGCAGAACTGAGCACTTATAATACCTGTGAGAGATTAGACTTTGAAAAAAAGAGTCTCTAGGGAGAAAAGCAAGCTCTGAGAAAGCAATTCTTAATCAGACCCGGTGGAAGACACTCTCTGGGTGCACACCCTACAAGAAGAGAGTGTTTCTGGCCAGCCTCAGTTCTCATGCAAATTGTCTTCAAGGACAAGCAGGCTTGAAATCGTCCCCAGGTAGGTTTAGGTACAGAAATAAGCAAGGAAAGAGAGAAGGACAGATTCTAGATGCAAATTGAGCATGAATGAGAAACTGCAGGTAGCAAATATAATTCTCCTTTAAATGGAGCCTGAGGTCGGTGCTGAGTGACTCCTGTATAAAGCATGCAAGATGAAGGGAAAAGAGAGTTATTGGGGAGGGTGAGTGGTGGGAATAGACATCAGCTCCTGTCTCTGCCAGAAGCTTCCTTGGGCAGCCTCTTGGTCCATATAGAATTTAACTCAACAGGGCCCTGGACTTTGCTTGAAACCACCACATACTACACTGATGAAAGAAATAGCTGTAGCAATAATAAATAACTCAAAACCTGAGTTTGGGGCTGGTGCAGGGCGTTCTATGCAAATTCCATCATTTACCACTTCCTGTGCCTCTCAATTTCACTTCATCATAACAGGCAAGAAAGGGGATTATTTAGGGAAATGCAAGTGTCAATAACTACCATCTTTATGCCAGGTAGTCTAAGTATCACTGTTTGCATTTTCTGGAAAATCTAGAGGTTTTGTTTGTTTACTTTGGGGTTGGATTTACTGACTGAAAAAAACAGTCAAACAAGAAAAATAATATGAAAATATTTGTTTTCTCAATATGAAGCCCATGATTTTTCTTGTAGCACTAAATTAAAAACATTATATCTTCAGAGATGCGTTCACTTGTTGCTACAGAAGTTTAATAAACAACTTTGCCACTTGCCAATATTCAGGGAAAAATTCAGACTAATGACTTTGTACTGTCGATTTGAGTGAAGAGATTATTTTGAAAGGTTGGAGTTACCAGAATCCTGTTAACTGTATTATGATTTTTGTACTAAAATGCCTCTTTCTGGCTGCATATGTTCTGGATAAAATGGGGATCTGAATGAAGAATAACTGGCTCAAATGGTCTCATCAGCAATGAAATTAACCAGAAAGGGAGAACATTGGGACAAAAGTTCATTTTTCATGACTGCTCCTAGGTAGTCCAGCTAGTGTTCAATATTTCTGGGCCCTCAAAGACAGCTGTGACCAAAATTGTTTCTCCATTTAAAATTTATAGGCACATTGCATCTATTTATGTCAAACGAGCCAAATTTAAGTCTTGTCACATCTGTCTAAATGAAAATGCGTTCCTACTTGTTACTGTATATCTGAGATTTTTTTAAGAATTGTGTCTTGTTTCTTTTTTAATAATGAAATCTTATGTTTTATGTAATTAAATATTACAGCAAAACTTCTTAGCCATGAGGAGATCAAAGTAGTACTCCTCAATATAAGAAACACTATATTATGGTGGGAATATATTTTAATATTTATATAAGGAAAAATGTTTACAGAGTAGGATGGTATTTAGTCAATGACCCAAAGTGCTCCCTTTGAAACTTAAAATGTCCACATGCTAATTTCTGATGTGACTGCATAGCTCTGACGTCCTTTGAACTTCTTTCTTTCCCACATCAGTGGCATTTGTCTGATTCTCATTATTATATCATCAGGGCTCTTCAAATTTCCCTATATTTATTCTGGTAACATCCATGTGAATTAGCTAAATGCTGGTGCTTTCACTTTGCAGGCTGGGAACCAAGAAGAAGGAATTAAGTGACATGGCCAAGGACACCTGCAGAAAGACCGTGGTGAGGCAGACTTGGAAATAAGCCCTCCAGCTCCCAGACAAGCCCCAGATGTCAGGTAGCCTCTTCTAACAGTGCTGCATCCCCTGACTGCTCTTAGCTCTCTTTTTTTACAACCTTGAAGGCAGGGAATCAATACTAGAGCTCCTCTATCTCAGTGCCAAGGACATCTAAGCATATATCTAAGTGTAAGTAGTGACGAGTAGGTTCTAGGTGTGGGATTTTCTCATCTAACTCAAGAAGCCTGTGCTGTAAGTGACTACAGCTGAGTTAACTGTCTCACTGCCTCTTCTGCCCAGAAAAAGGTGTTTACAGGGTGCTTTTTGTTTAAGGTATGCAAGGTTTCACCCTGTGTGAGCTGTCTGGATGGGTCAGTTCAGTGCAGAACTTAGGTAGGGGCAATCCCAACCAACTTTGATTACTGTTTCCAAGTCAGCAGAAGAGCTTGCTCTGAAGTTTCTTACCCATCTGTGAGCCCACATCAGCACATTCAGACTCTTTAAAAGGATAAAGATGCTGCTGGATGGACAAGCAAGCCATGCCTGAGTGGTCATGTAGCGTGGGGCAGGATGTTTTTAGTCCATCCATTTGCACAGCAGAGATTTCAGGACAGGATAAATGGATGGGAAAGCACGCTGAGTAGATCACTGAGGGAAAGGGAGCAGGATTTAGCTGACAACAGAGACTGCAGTTTGTACCAGTGGACAGTGCTATGGTTCATAGCAGATCAGCAGAGTACGAATCAGGATAATCTAGCTTTTACTCTACTTCTCTAGTTCACTAGGTAGCATATTACAGCTAGAAAACAGAGTCCACAGCCAAAACTGTGCTGCTAGAGTGATTTTCATTTACAAATAACAATTGAGATAAACTTTGAATGTTTCTTAATTTCCATCCATCGTTTCCTTCTTTGTAAAATGTGTTAATTAGCACATCTGGGTTTTTTTGGAAGGAGTATCTTAGACTTTCTCCTAATACATCATGAGCTAAACAGTTCTGATCACTGATTAAGGAAGGCTGACCTAATGAATTAAACATTGGCTTGAGAGCATGGCTTTCAAAGAGGACTTTCTGTGTAGGGTTGCCATGCTGCTAGCCATGATTTCCCAGGCAGAAATATGCAGGCATGCATTATGAGATGGATTCCCAGTGTGCAGTAAGCCAGGCATGTCGGGGTTATTGTGCATGTGTCGACATTTCTTGGCACATTCGTGAACGCGTCCAGCTCCTTTGGCCTGCACCATACAATTGATATGTAGAAGATGTTCCTCTGTCCAGGACTTGCCGATGCCCACAGACCAAAAAGAGGTACTGTTACTATTGCCAGGCTGCTGGATATCCAGGAATGGCTACTGTCCTAGAATCTCATGAGAACAAGGCTTCCAGGAAGAAAATGAGGACGTGTTTGAGATTTTTGGACAAGTGATTATCCTCATTCCATGTTCTTAAATAAATCACTTCTTCTGCTTGCTTACACATCAATGCTAAAGAGAGGCAATTACAGTGTTAAGTTAACTAAATGATACTGTGGGATGAAACAATGTTAGTAAAGAGCTAAAATTCTTCTAGATGTAAATTTTCAGAAGCTGTAATCCAAAAAAATGCATTTCAAATTATTGCAGCCCTCTCTAAATTTCAGTATAAGTTGATGCACTTCAAGACACCCCCAAAGGAGTTCCACGAGACATATTTTGCACTCTTTATAGAGAACCAGTTATTTTCATCTCGTATGGCAATGAAGATGAGTTGGGGTTTTGTCTCTTCCCTTTCAAATGTCTGGAGATCATTTCCAATACAGTGCTGCTAACAGAAGCAGGTCTAATGGGTAGAAAAAGGATTGAGGCAGCTGATTCAGAAGAATAAAAGTTGACCACAGAGGCAGCAGCTGCTCTTCTCTTAGACAATTCTTCAAAGCAAGCACAGTATCTTGCTCTGATTTCCTGTCTGTTCTTGTACCTGTTCATTTAATGTCATCCCAGGAACATCGATTTCTGTTTGGTAGAGGGCACCTCCTCACCTTCCCAACCTCCAGTCATTCTTGCCTGACAAAAGCACAAGTCTTTGCCCTTGAGAATGTTTGCTGCTAAGCAGTGTTTGCCCCTCCACTGCATCATGAAAATTTGACTCCATTTGAAGCTCCAGTTATATTCATAATTACTTGAAGGGATGTGACACTAGAGGAAAATTGTGTGGGTTTTGTTTTATATGGTTTGTTTATAATTTAACGTGGCACTTAATAAAAAAGCTGTATAAATCAAATGATACAAACAATCATTCCTTTATCAGGAAATTACTTGTGCAAAGTATTCCTTACTGGAATGAGTCTTAATGAAATACAGTCAAAAGCTGCAGATCTGAGAATGAAGAGGGGCCTCTTAATAGAAGAAGGTTCTATTTTTCCTGTAAGGTTCAGAGATTCAGACAATAAAATAGTGATTTAATAGACTTTAAGTCAATCAAGATGATACAATAGTGTTAATTAGCCTTTTGTGCGTAACTCACAACTAATTCTGTTGTCTACTTATTTATGTTCTAAAGTGGCCCTGATGAAATTTTTAATATTTCACCTTAGCTGAAGATTCATTTTTATGCTGGCTGGTAATTTTCTCATATATAGCTTGAAATTGTACTCTGGATAATTTTGCATAGTAGTATATCTACATGTCAGGACCATTGGCTGCTGTGTTGAATGGCTCTTCAGAGCTGACAACTGGATAATAGCTTTACTTTCAGCCAGCAGAGGAAGTCAAGAGCAAAAGTGTAGAGATAATGTGAATATAATTCATTATTCAAATATGCAAGTGATGAACTGAAAACAAAGAGGGAAGAGTAATAATGGTGTCATTATTTTTATTACTCTTGTTTTGCAAACGTAGCGTGAAACATTAAAGTAGATCTTCGAGAGATTCTCAACTGTACAGTGACAAATTTACTTTCTTGGCAATATTGATAAAAGGAAAGTAAAGCAGACAGGTTTCTGCAGAAGGTATGCTGTGCTGTTAGTTCTACTATTAAATATTTTTGTGTTGCCTTTTTGCACTTTAAAATCCATATTATTAGTTACTCTTTAGAAGCCTGATCAGTGACTGGAAGAATGTGCATTTTTGTTCTTGTGGCTCTATTTAGTTAAGACAATCTTCAAAGCTTCTAAGTCTTTGTAGCGTGACTAACTAAGGCCAAATAGGCAGGTTATATAAAGCTTTCCCTGAAAAATGAGGAATTTGCATGGGATAGCAAAACATCCTTTATGAAAGCAGATACAGGTTTTAATGGAATAAGGACCTAAAAAGCATTCATTTGGTAACTGAAGTGTTTTTCCCTTCTATGCTGTTTGACACTTTACCTTTCACATCATCTGTTCTAGTTTTCCAGTGCTTAGGTGAAGGTTCATTTAGAAAATTCTTCAGTGTTTTTAATTTTTCAAGTGTACGTACCATGATATACAGAAAATTTACGGAAATAAAGATGAAAGCCATTTTCTGCTAAACTTAAAGCAGTGGTAAATGAAAGTCCCCTGCAAATGTGACATCGCTTTTGTGGGGGGCAGTGTGACAAACACCCTTTTCTCCAGGCAGCCTCTGCACCAGAGGAAGAGAAATAAACCATGAAGGAGGTGTGGAGGCCTCACCTCTGCACGTGTGAGCAGCAGAGAACAAGGCAGCACATCTGGAAGGGCGCAGGTACAAGTACGGCATTCCCTGTCTCAGCTTAAAATCTCTTTGTAGCTGCATAGGAGGGTTCGTGGACTATTTTTATAGCACTTGAAATGTGTGCCTTAGTTGTTGACCATACTGCAAGAGCCTGTAGGACAAGCTTTTATGGGAACTGTCCAGAACTTCCTAGCTGACTTGACATGCAGCTGTTATGAGCTTCCAGATCTCTGGGAGAGAGGGAGTGGGGGCCATTCTGCAAGGGGTTCATTTGAGACAGGGAAGAAGGAGATTGTGGTAGTTAAGGCATTACCTTTGTGTTTCTAAAAGTTGAAGTAGGCAAGGCAATCAATGCCTAGGAAGAGAGGATAATTTTCCCAAACACATGAATGGGACAGGGAATACTCAGGAATACTGAGGCGCAGGGCAATTAGGGGTGTTGGCCAAGACTAAAGAAGTTTCTGGCAAACCCCTCCCTACTTTTGGTTTCTTTCAAGACTGTCTTTCTCAGCTTCACAAGCAATATTTTGCCTCCTAAGCCAATGATATATTGAGAAATCATACACATTTGGTATCCAACCCTGAAAGTTTAATCAATTTCATTGTAAATAAATAAAGGTACGAAATGCTAAAATGCGTCGAAGCGCCACAAAAGTTTGCACTGTATTATAGCTGTTGATGGATGGGATTCTCTTCTGACTTCTGTTCTAAACTCAAGTCAATGCCATTGTTTTCTCATTTAAAACAGGCTAAACTGTAGGAGACTTGAAATTTAAAGCCTTTAGTTGCTCTTTCTAATTTTTTTACCTGATTTTGCATCTGCAACTTGTACCCAAACCCGAAGCAACCTTTCTATCTAAATAACTGACACAAAGATTTGGCTGCAGCCTCCAGCTGGAGAGCCTAAGGGGTTATCAGCACTCTCCAGAGCTACAGATTTGGAAATAGACTCTGTGAGGATATGACCAAGGCTACAGTATGAACTGGGGGTTTTGGGGCCAGCTTCTTCCACTGCTTTTGTGACTCTGAAAGAGTAACTTAAATCCTGAGTCAGAAAACTCTATAAGTGCGTGCTCAACTTCACTGGGACAGAAGCCTGTGCTTGCAGAAGTATATGTTTAAGCACTGTATTGAAAAAATATGATTTCCTGTACCAGGGCTTTTAATCTCTGCATTCTCCAGTTCTCCATCTGTTAAAAAGAATTAACAGGTGGCAGAAGGGAAATGTTGTTATCTGTCTTCTGTTAGCTCTTGAAAGCCTCTGACTCTTGAGGGTGTGGAGCCACAACCTCAGTGAGCCCTCAGCCTCTCCTGAAGCATCCCTGTCATACTGTAATGAAAAAGAATAATTTATGCAGTTACTTAACTAGGCTATTATGCAACACAGAGATGCCCAGAGGAAGGATTCTGAGGGCTGGGGAGGGACTGCTGACCTTCCTAGAGGAAGCTGCAACAGTGCAGAGGACCCCACGCACTGCACTTCAGCACCACAAATGCAGCAGCTTCACTGTTCTCTTGGACCCTAAACAGGGAATGCCGAGACCAGACAGACTTGGTCTGTCTCCTTTCCTTGGACAGCCTCAGAAAGGAGAGGGACATTCCTCTAAAGGTGACAGCTATTTCTGCCTAATGCAACGTGGTCCCATCAGCAAGTACCAAAGAGCATCAACCTACAGAGAATAATTGCTTTTGGGTGATGATCTTAGGTCTGAGAACAGTGATCCAGAGCATTAGGAAGCTGGCCAGGCACAGGAAGAGCAGAAATAACCGTCTGCAAAATCCCGAGTTCTTTTCCTTTATCATTGAAAAAGCCAAGCCCAGAAAGCAGTTACACTTGGATGCTATACCCATGCTGGGCTCCCTGGCTAGCAAAAAACTCACACTGCAAAAGAAAGTTCTCCATTAATTATTATTAGATTATGTTTGCATTGTATTATGAAGACCCCATATGCAATACAGAGTAGAATATAACTCCTGTTGTAAATAGTTATAATCTAATTAGATGAGACAATTAAGAATGGGGGAAAGATATAAAAGGGTGAACAAAAGGATAATTAACCAACATTTCATTAGTGCCAATATTTTTTCCTTTTGTTTGGCTCTTTGAAGTTTTTTCCTTGCTTATTTTTTAAATAATTTCTTTTTAAATTAGCAAAATCATTTCAATTTTCACTTTGGCTCTGTATAAACTGGAGAAGCGGCTTCTCATTAGAAATGTATTAATTAACATGATAATAAGCATGATTCTGCCTCGTGGATAAAGGCAGCCCTTTCCTGTTAAAGGAGTGAGAAGGACATTATACACTGGCTGCTGGAGCTGCTGAATAGCAGTGTGAGTGATCAAAGCCAGCCACCATGGGGACACGCGGGGCAGCCGCCCACATCACCAAGTCCAGAGGGGCAGTTTTTCTCTCAGTGCAGTTCCTTACTGCTCCGTTTCAGCTCTGTCATTCGGAGTGGGACAGGTGCATTGATTTTGCCTGGAGAGCAGGGCCATCCCGGGCACAGCAGCAGAGAGCTCCGTGCTGCCCAGTCAGGGGGTATCTGCAACCTGCCCTGGGCTCTGTGCTGCAGCAGCTGCTTCCCTTCCAGCCTGCAAACCAGGCAATTAAACCAGGCCTGGGTATGTCTGCAGAAGCTGAGGTCAGAACTTTGACTGAAGGTTCACATACTTAGCCTAGCCTGTGCTTAACACTGTGTTATTTATTCCCACCGCTTTCACGGTCAGCTGCTTGTTTATCTGGCTGGTTTGCTCGCTGTATTCCTGGGAAAATCTCTTTTTCTCCGAAGGTCGGTGGGGGTTTGGACAAGGGCCGCAGCACAGGTATGGTTTCAGCCCCTCCCCAGTCCTCTAAAACCATGTGCTGTTGTGCTCAAGAGCATCTTGCCCGTAGCTGAGGGGCAGGAATGACAGAGCGCAGTTGGAGAGGCAGAGTCCGACCCTTCACCGGCTGGCACTTCCACGAGCCTGATAGAGTTGCCATAGGTCTCTTTTGCTAAATGGAGTCTCAGTCTCCTCCATCCTTGTCCCGATCCAATGCTTTGGCACCAGCTCCACAGGCAGGAGTGGCAAGAAGCATAGCAATGGGGAGAGTGTGATATGTGAGTTATTTTCACAAGTTAGAGATGATCCCATAACTCACACGTGGTGGAGCGGAGCCTGCAGAAAGGAATTTCTGTCCACCACTGGCTGTGCTCGCTTAATTTATTGCTTAGCATGTACCTCTCATCATCAACAACAAGAAAACTACTCTCTGAGTGAAGTTAATGCCTTTACTTGCTTGATCCTGGGGCACAGGCTTCCTCCTTCCCCCTCACCCCTATGAGTGCAAAACATTTCTCTGGGTGATGTGTTTTCAGGCGGATTCTGAGTGTGCTGGGTTGTCAGCTCCTGCAACAACACAGACAAAGTTTTTAGTGATAAAAGCAGTTGACAAGTTTGTGTGTGACGTGGCATCTGACTATCAGATGTTAGAGGAATGCAGGAGACATACCATGGTGAGGCACATAATTCAGTGTGTGTGTGTGTGTGTCTGTATATATAGAACCAACAATTTATATTCTAATCATCACAAAGCAATCATACTGTGAGTGCATTTTTGTTATTAATACTTACTCTTTGATGCATAAACAATCCCATTTGAAATTCCTGGTACCAACTATGCTAATCTTTCACTGGAAAAAACTTATTTGCAGAGGAGGAAGAATGAAGGGTAGGTAAGCAAAATGTATTTCATCTGTTTGAAATAACTGCAAAACTATCAGCATTAACGGTGAAAATATTTAATGAGTACTGCACTAGCCAGCACCAAAAGTAGTGAGATACAGAATTGCATTTGTTCTGTCATAGACATGACTGACATTTAATTATTGTCTATTTTTGTGCTGATAATCTCATTCTTATCATTCGTTGTTAAATCCTTTAGAACCCCGAGAAAAATGAGATCAAGTGACAAAAATAAGATAATGAAATCATATGAAATAGAATAAAATTATATCTTGTAGGTAAGAGACGATTCAGGAGACTTGGTTATTTTATAGGGTTGTATAAGCTCTGTAAGTGATTGTGAATTAAATGTGTTGAGCTCACAGAAAAGCTTTGGAAGAGAATGGCTGCTTGCAAGCTAAGCTGACTTCTGGGTTGTCATTGTGCAGCACATGCCATGTGCGGTGATATAAGACCATTGTAAACCACAAAAGATGGTGAATTTGAGTCTTGTTGGGGAAAAATATATATCTTTCCAGCTCACTTCCCTTTTGCCAGTTTGCTCCCTTTGTGCTGTTGTGAAGCTTTTGGAAGCCAGTTTGTCACTGTGACTGTAAAATCAGGATCTATTTTTATCATTCTTAGCTTTCAGGCAGAAAAAGGCTTCCCAGCCTTTTGCCAAAAACTATATTGACTACACAACTCGATCCAAGCTTCTGAGTCACTGTATATGTCTGTTTGCAATATGTAACAGGAAAGCACTTCTAGCTGAAGTTTTAAACGAGGTAGGAAATCTGTTGCAAAAATTAGATGAACAATGAGTTCTGCTAAGGGAAAGTCAAAGGCAACGCTCACCATTTATTAGATTTTTTCCAAGATAACCTGCTAAGTGCATTGAAAAATGACTTTGCAGGTTGTATAGTGGTGAAAACACTGAGGGTTTAATTTTGTTCCCTGCTAACCTCTGAATGATGTAGTGGAAATCTGGTCTACGCACGCTAAGAAAAAGTGCTGACAAAGTATATAACTCATAAATGTGCTAATTTACTGAACAGGAATAGTATTTATTTGAGTGCAGTAGATAGTGACCACTTCAGTGTTTGTATTTTTGCCAGCTTTCCCCTAAGTAGACTTTGTAGCTATTCAAAGACAAAAAGTTTGCTCAGTGCAGAAACACAAAAATTTCTTTTTCCTCCATTCACAGGGAGCTTGTTAAACAGCCCTAAACTGGGAGATGAGGCCTTTTCCAAATTCAGTTATCAACTCACTGTACAACTATAGGTATAGGGCTTGAATTTTCTTTCCAAGAGTTTCTGCCTTGTGAAATAGTACAACTCATGATGAAAAAGTGTTTTGGGGTTCCTGGGTGAACATCCCTACATGAATTCTAAAAGCTGTTGTCACAAGAACTTGCTTGTAAAATATTATTATGGGCAGCTCTGCAAATCCCAGGTAAGGACAGCAATGTTCTCAGGCTGTGGGCTTTGTCCTACAATGGAACACTTCTGTGTACAAAGCAAAATTGGATTTGTAAAGTGTTTTAGAAAAGCATGCACAGTGTCAGAAAAAATTATATGTAGATAGATTTACTTTGGACTAGTATAATTCTGTTGCTAACATACTACCCTCAGGCAGAATTTAGATATGTAATTTGATAACCTGTTGACATTTACATGTCCATAGGTGCTAAAGACCTACATCAGCTGCATGTTTTGACAGAGGCTTCCTCTGTTCTCCCCATTTCATGCATAAAGACCTAAATCCCTTTCAAGGACTCCTAACTTTCTGAATTGGAAAACGACACAGAAGAAGCATTTAAACATTGGCTTGATCTTATGTATATTTTGGTTGATTTTCCCTGCATTCATTCTATAAGCCCCGCTGTTGGTGATAGAATTAAATCTGCCACCTTGCTGCCTGGCAAATCTAAATAAAGAGCTGCAGCTGGGCCTGTTTGTATCTTGTGCTGCACTGGTATTCATGCATTATACTGGCATATCACTCATGGTTAGAGAGAGGGGAAAGCAAGCCTGTTAGCTTGTTTACATTTACTAGCTGGAGATATTCCTGAATAATAGAGTTCAGGAGGTTTGGAATAATTCATGTATTTCCAGCTACAACGTTACTAACCTTCATTGTAGTCCTGGACTGAATTAATCATGCCCTTTTCAAAATGCAATGCAAACAGAGGCTGCAAAACTTTCTACCTGACTTAGGAACCCCTAAACATCTGACTGCAGGTTCCACAGCCTTGCACTCCACAAGGTTTTGAAGACACAATCACCACTTTGTGAAAAGAGGAGCCATGCCTTTGTTTTACAGGGGCAAAAGTGTAATGTACAAACTCAGTCAACCTAAATTCATATGCATAAAAATTCATGCTAATTTAGATCATGACTCTGATCGAGAATCTGTACACCTCATGTGAGGCTCATGAGAATCTTTCCCTTGATACCAGTGCACTTTGAAGGAGTCATTTGACCAGTGTCAAAGCAAGTATTATTATAATGTTTTGTTGATGTCCAGTTGTGAATTTAGGCCATAAATTCAGGCAATATATAAATCTACACTCTATCCTTAGTTATAGGATAATGGATGTGCTTCACAGCTGCAATCAAAACAATTTACCAAGGATTAAATTCTCACTTTGGAAAGCAAAGTCAATCTCACACCATCTGCAGACAGTAAAGTGTCATGAGGACAGATTTAGTGGCACGGTGGTTGTTCCCAGGGAGCTCCTGCTGCACTGAAATGGTAACATGAGAAAAAGGGCTAAGATAATTGCTGGAAGATTGAAAAATTATCATTTGTATCACTATCAGAGAGGTGGGAGAAGCAGATGTTTCAGAGTAGGCGAGGTGATGACTGGTCTGTGGGGGACATGGACAGTGAGGAGGGCACGTTGCTCAGCAACCTTCAGAGCCCAGGAGACCCGGTTTGCTTTGACATCAGTGCAAAAAATGAGCCACAGCAAAAGGCTGGAGCTTCCTCTGGTGAGATCCTTTTACCCTGACGGCTCCCTACAAGTGATTTCTGTTTGCCGTGACAGAGAAAGTGGGAAAAGAATAATATAAACAAGCAGTATAAATAGCTCCCAAAGTCTACATAAAGGCTGCAGACAGAGCTCTCTAGCACACCTTTACGCATCCTCAGTCTCACAGGTGGTGGGGCAGGGGCTGACAGGTAACACTCAGGCTGCAGTTCTGCTTCAGGCATGCTGACAAACACCCAGCACCAGGGCACAAAGCTGGCTCTAGGGTGGGTTTCAGCTGCTGGGTTCCTTGTCCTCTTTCTCCTGACCTGCTGCAGTTGGTGCTTCATTTCTCAGGTTGCCTGGCCAAATAATCCTCGTTTATTATTCTTGCTTTGATTAACTCAGTCTGCTAAGCAATAATACGTGGCCTTGCCTTGCAAGCTAGGTAAGTCATGGCTTGGGGAAGAGCCATGGCAAGTGGCAAATGCGAAGAGAAAAGGGCTATATTACAAGAGGTTACATGTCTGTCTTAATTTTGAGAGTTCCCATTCTTTCACTTCTCCTTTATTTTAATAGCATACTTCATATTTGAAGTTACCACAAAGAAAGAGTCTCTGGAGTTTGACTAGATCCATGACTATACACACAAATAAAGAAAAAATTCAACGCATGCTATTTCCTACTTCCTTTTTCCCTGGCTGTTAAAAGTTCAGCCTTGGTGGGGGACAGCAACAGCATTGCAAGTGCAGGTGGAAATAGGTCTGTGTGGTGGAACTGTTATGTGTCTGCAGGATGTTCATTCCAAGGAATAGAGTATTCCTACATATGTTGTGTATTAAGGACAAGGTTTCCAAGCTGGAGGCTCTGAAGCATTAATGTCTTAGATTGTAACCCAAAGAACATCTCATCTGACCTAAGAAATATTGAGGGGAGTTTTCTGGAGCAGGGATAGCATGACCCCTGCAAACAGGTATGGTCAGATATGGCTGCAGGGAGGTCAGTGCTACCTGCACTGGAGTCATTATCTAAACTGAAATCAAAACCTCTGGGTCAGCCTGAGAAGGAACCCCCATAATGATGTTTTAATGCGTGCTTGGGAAAGTAGGAAAGGGGGGTAAACACACGAGGAAGTTCAAAGTCCGAACGACTCTCCTATCTATTCTTCTAAATAAGGGACAGATTTTTCTCATTCAGTCAGGGCTTATGAGAATATCACCCACACTAAAAGAGACAGGCATATTATTTTCACTCTCTATTCCACCAAATATGTAAAATGAAAAACAGGTGATTGTAGTGCATGTGTGTGCTTTTTTTTTCTTTTTTTTTTCCTTTTGGGGAGCAAGGAAACTTTTGATCTTCGGTCTGTACAGAAGCATCCCAACTTTAAAAAAGAGCACTGTCAGATTTATTGTAGCACTGAAAAGTACAGATATTATGCTTACCATTACTCAGTGACCTCTTTAGGTTTGCCATCATGGTCCAAGATTTATTACCTTCTGTGTTTAAAATGCAAAAGGATATGTCCTGTTAATATTTCTGGGTTTGCTGTGAAGCCATGACTTCCTGTTTGCTAGTACCACAGGTAAGGAAGACACAAACCACAAGTGCCAACACTATGTAATTTTTTTGGTCCTGAGTCCCTAATTTCTCAGTCATCTGATGTTTTCTGTCAAAATGCAGCCTGAAAGTCTAGACCAAGAGATATCTATGATAGAAAGTGTACATCAGTATTTCAAGCCCTCTAAATTTATTCTAGCCATTTGACAGTTGCTTGGAGATACAATCTCAATTTTTTTGCAGTAGCCCCTTCAAGTGGATATTTATGGCAGATACAACTGTAATTATTTACCTGTAACAAAGTCCAGGTCTGCCTGCTCCAGGTGATACAGACAACAGAAGGACACCGAGAAAATATTAATCTTCTTTCTGTCTAGATTTTGACCTTTTGCACCCAGCTTCTTAGCCAATTATGGAAATGGAGCTGTGTTTATTTTTTTTTGTTTACAAGTTTTGTTTCCTTATTCCACAAGCCTGTCGGTTATCAGTGTCAGTGCCTAAATGACAGAGTCTGAGTGTGCTTCCCTGCCTTACTTTCAGTGTTCCTACTTGCATTAAAAATGCTGGAGTCAAATGGGACTATTCGTGTGAGTTAAGGCGAATCCTGAGTGAGAAAGTTAAACATTTTGGGACACGGAGTTTTTATTAGCGTAATTCCCATTTTAAGTAGAAGTATTTTATTTGAATAAAAAGAAGTGAGAGAAAAGAATGACAAAGGAAATAGCTGAACCACGAATAATGGGAATCAGTATCTCATTTTGGTAAAGACACTAAATCTGTGCCTGCTTCTAAAAGGATAAATAATCCTGTTGATTCAGTCAGGACTATTTATGTCATCAGGCATGTGCTGAAGAAACCGAATGAATCAGAGACACGGACACTAACAGTATTTATATACATTTAAAACGTAACAGCAGCAAAACAGAATATTTTGTCCACAGCATCATGCGGAGCAATGAGAGAGAATAACGGGAGCAACAAATTCTCGTTTGCTCCTATCCCTTCAGCAGAATCAGAGTGTGTTTGAGCTGGCTGTGTCCCCATGGTGCTCCTGCTGCTCGGTGCTCAGAACAGCCTCAGCTGGGCTCGGTGCCACCGTGACGTGTCTCGTGTGCCTTGGCAGAGCCAGCTCTCAGAAGTGCTCTTCCCATGGTTTCTAGGGCTGCTCGTTCAGCGCGCCGCACGAAATTTCTGGCATAAATGACTCCAGAATATAGAAACTATAGAAAATGGTCCTTTTACTCGCAAAAACATTACTAAGAAGAGGGCTTAATTGCACAATTTTTCTCTAACACATGTCAACTGAAAATGTATTTCTCTTTGCTGGTGGTTTGGTTTGGTTTGGTTTTTCATGTGAGATTGTTTCATCTTTGACTTTTATACCATAAATTTAAGGTTCAGTGTGTTTTTCCACATTATCTGTAATTTGATCAGCCCCTTTTACATAACTTCTAATAATCTGCATTCTCATATTTTGGTATAAAAGCTCAGAGATATTCAGAATCAGAGTAAATCATATGAGAGCAAATATCACTGGAACAGGCATATTATCACTAGCAGCACTTAGGTCAGTAATCCAAGCACTGCTGAATGCTCGAGTTACATTTGAAACGTGAAAATATTCATGTGAGCAATAAGTAATAACACTGTTCTAAATCACTGTTCAGCCTCATCGTGGTTCTTATCTGTGTAGCTACTACATCTTGGCTTAGTTGTGTTTTTCAAATGTATTCCACTTCTACAGACCTTTCAATAGTCATTTTGTGAAGCAAGAAAACAAACCCAGTTCTGTGTTGTTCCAATAAAGGCAACACAGTCAGCTGATGGATGAATTTAATCTTTATGCCACGTCCTTTCAAAGCAACTACCACTAATTTATTTATAACAAATTCTTTAAAAGTTATTGAAAATTAATTATACATTTGCCATCCACTAGATAATGTGCAAGATCACTAAGAGCTGATTACTCTGCCTTTTGGTTCACCAAAACTGTCATTTAAATGAAAAAAATAGCTGTTTAAAAGTGTTTTTCAACACTCAGTATCCCCAAAGTTAAGAAATAGTTCCCAAAAATCATCAGAGAATTTCTATTTTTCAGTGAAAGGTCCTGCTCCCCAAAGTTCCAAAATCCTGCATGTCTGTGGAGGAGCAGGATTTTTGCAGCAGGCTGGATGTGGAATTTACAGGAATTACCGATAGTCCCTTGTAATTAAGTCATCGAATTATATCGGTTTGCAGAAGTCATCCTAGTCTGCAAAGAGATTTTAGGAAACCTCCCTGCCTTTCCCACTACCCGTTCTCAAGACCAACCAGTCTGAATCCTTCCCAGTCTGCATCCTTCCCACATCCTAGGGAACAATACAGACTCTTTAAGTGCACCTCTAAGAATAAATGTATTTATTACAATTGCCTTGGACATCAAACATGACATCTGTCCTGAGTGCAGAGGATGTGGATCCAATGCAGGCAGTGTTTCCATACTTTTATCCCTGCTATGTTTCCAGCTGCACAGGGATATGGAATTTCATTCCATTTCTGGTATGCAGCTTCAACTCCTGAAAGCTACGCTGAGATGTTCATCTTTACTGAACTCATTTCAGCAGTGTGTCCACTGCCTTGAACAATTTGACACACAGAGATGCTTTTTACAAGTTGATTTTTGCTGCTTTCTTTTTGTTGACATGATTCACTTGTCAGGCTATGTACTCGGGCTTTCAGCGCCTCTTCCCAAGTGGAGGCTGCATATCTTCATTTTGGCAGTTTCTGGATTCCATCTCAAAATGTAACTACTGTACTTTGTTGCCTTCAGTGCTGGAATCTCTGGAGATGATTTTTTATTGCTGTTTGGGGGGAGGAGGAGGTTAGTGATTTGGCAACAGCCCTGCAGCTGTGACCCAAAACTTCCTATTTTGCTTTTTATTTTTATAATAGTGTGCATTATTATAGTATCCAGAAGTCCAGCTCCCAGCCCTAAGACATGATGACAGCAGATACAATTAAAAGCAGCACTTTGAAAATTGCACATACTAAAATTTGACAGATCAAATTTATTTGCAAACATACATGCAACTTGTTGAAGTTGACTGAAATAAAAATATATTTTAAATTAAAATGAGCTGGTTCAGATCTGACTCTACAGGTTTTGGATGGTGTTGGGAAACCAGAGGAAACTCGGTGATTCATTTGAACTCAGACTTTCTAAATTAGTGCACAAGAAATATGTGCACATAGCTCAAAGGCAAAGCAAAAGCAGAGTTCGACTGCATTTCCAAGATCCTGATTTTTGTGACTATTCATGCAGCTATGGGCAGAAGTGCCTTCAAATGACCTGGTTTATTCTCCTGAGTATCACATTTGACTGAATTTCATCCAGTTACTCTTCCATTGAGACCAATCACTTGAGCCTGATGAAAGATTTTTTTTGTTGTTTTTTTGGCAGAGCATCATTTTGAGGACGGAATGTAGTTTTATTTTGTAGACATCAAGAAATGAAGAATCTCTCAGTTCTCATGGCTCTCACTGCCAAGAAGTTTTGTCTGTTTTGGGGGGATTTTATTGAGAGTAGTATTGTCTGATACGCTTTTCAAATCATCAGTCTTTCATTCTTCTTTTTGTGGTAAATTCTGAGCTTCCCCAGAGGTATTTTAGGTATTATGACCAAGTGATTATAATACCTAAAAGTGTACCTCAAGTTGGTGACTCTCAGCATTTTCTCTAGGCCTTGAATAGATTTCTAAACTCTTCCTGCTGTAACCAGTTAATTTTTTAACATCCTTTGAAAAATATGGAGCTATAGGCTCCAAAGGCAAGGCATGAGGCAATATTTTGTAGCTGCTGTAAGAATGTCTTTCTAGTTAAAATGTTTTACAGCTGCATTTAAAAGGTCTAATCACTGTAGAGAAGCACAGCCTTCTCCTGACTGTTGTTAGCTTACTCACTCTAGGATTGCACCAGACCTCTCTGACACGGGATTTTTCTGGCAGCTCAGGTGCAGTTGCTCGTGTGTTATTACCCAAGAAACTTCTCAGAATCCCCACTTTCCAGGATACTTTTCCTTATTTCTAAAAACACGGCCTTCAGTTCTGGTCCTTGAATGTCTGTTCTCACCTTTGGATCTGTTGATGTGAGCTTTATTTGGATTTCCCTAATGTTGATTCTTCTAAGTGACCATCTTCTCCTTACAGTAATAATTATTGGGCCAACCTCTGCATAATCTGTGCACTTAATCAGCAAATATGCTTGTTTCATTTATCCTCACAAGCTTGATGAAAAGGGCATATACTTATTGGTAGTAATTATTCCTGAAAAAAACCTATAAAATATTCTTGTGCAGTGGTGGCTAGGTATTGTTTTTTATTAAGCTTTGAGTGTGCACCTTATTGTGTCAGAGCAAACTCATGATCTACCATGCCCAGCTTCCAGTAATTCCAGCTGATATTGCTGAGATGTCCATATCAGTGATCAGACAACCTAGAATAAGAGCTTACAGCACACTCTTGTTGTCTGTTAAGTGTTTGTTCTGTGATTTCAGGCCAGCTCAGTCACTCCTCGTTTCAGTGGGTTCACTGCAATGATTGTGCTCCGTGCCAGAAGGTATTTCCCTGTGTGAGTCATACATTTCTCCTGGACTGAATGAGCACATTGAGCTCTGGTGTTCAGAGGAAGAGCAAATTTTAGAATTTTTTTCTTTCCCTGTAGAAGGGATTTTGTTTTCAAAACTCAAGACTTGGTGTCATAAACTTCCGTGAATGTATCCTGCTGCATATCCCACAAATTCTGGGATATTAAGGGCCCAGAGGTTTGGTGCAGACCTACCCCTAATGTTAATCCTACAGCAGGGGTCAATTACTCATGTATCACAAGGGATTTATAGTATCTCCTGTCAGTTCAGTGTCTGCCCAACTTCTGTTTAAAATCTGTAACAGTGAGTCTCTGGTAATCTTCATGAGTTCTCATTAATTTACTGTAAGACTTTATTTGATTTTGATTACCATTACCATGCTGGCTTGAGAAATTTACTTCTTTGGGGGTATTTACTGGATCGTTTCCTTCAAGTCTTTTGTGAGCAGTGAGGTGGAGGAAGAAACAGAAATCTTGAATTGTGGGCAAGAGAAACCCAGCCTGCTGAAATAGTGAGGCTGCCTTCAAACACAAGATCAGACTGATGGAAGACGATCTCAGTGAAAAAGTTTTATCTCAAATACTGTAGCTACGGTGAGAAAGACTCACTACAGCTTGAGTTAGAGGATGTGAGGCGTTAGGTTTTTTTCTCAAAAAAATTCCCAAGTATTTTATCGAAGCAGCTGTATTTCAGCTGGCCATAGAATAGTGGCACGTGAAGCACTTGTGCCAGATAAATCCATAAAGCGTGGTGAGCCACAGACAGAAAATATAAGTGGGTAGCAACAAGTAGTATTTTCAAAGAGACTTGCATTCTGGAAAGGGGTACAACCCAGCCTGGGGAAAAAAATATTAAAAATGGGGGGTTTTGAGTAGCTTCAGATTATTAATAACAACAACAACAAAAAAAATAAAAAAAAAAAAAAACCAAACAAAACAAAAAAAACCACTAAGGAAATGAGAAGCTTAGGCTAATGAGCTGAAAATTGAGAGAGAGTTCATTAACTACCATAAGAGAACCCCTGTCTTCCCCGCACAATGTTTAACCACATGAAATGCTATAAAGAGGGCTTTAGGAATTTTTCTATTTGAACTTAAAGATTATGAAATAGTTGTGCCTAGCTTGCTAACATTTTTCTGGTTTAACACTCACAGTTTTCAGAGATGTGACGTTTCTCTGGTAAAAATCAGCTGCTATCCACAGCTATGCCGTGATGTGCAGCTTTGTATTCAAAATCAGAATTAGGCCTGAAAATTTTTCCTCAGAAAATAATAAAATGGCTGAGTCAGGATTAAGATGGTTTTAGTTGGTTTTTGTTCCCATAAAGACCATTCTTCTTTGCTATGTGAACAATGTAAAAGAGTCTGAGGCTGATTTT
Source organism: Melanocharis versteri (assembly GCA_013397845.1). NCBI lineage: Eukaryota > Metazoa > Chordata > Aves > Passeriformes > Melanocharitidae > Melanocharis > Melanocharis versteri. Next base: position 138,181 of record VZTG01005666.1, on the reverse strand, counting down.
CTAGCTTTAGTTACTTAGACTAGTGAGAAACAAAATCAGGTCAAGGCCCATACTTTAGTCTAGATTGGAAGGTTTAAATCTGATTCTAAGAGTATTTAAAACCCTTGGATAAAAGCCCCTGGATTTAAAAAAAACCACTAGAATCTGTGTTTCTTCAGGAAGATGTCTTCTTCAGGAAGACATTTTCTTCAGGAAGACTTAGGTGCTGAACATATTTTCTGAATTTTAGTCTTTCAAGTGCTGACTACTTTCCAGCCAGACATAAAGGCTTGCAGCTAAATTGCAGCGTGGAAGTATTGGTGTTCCCATGAGCATATTTTATATCATATAGCCCTTCCAGTGAGGACAAAAAGAATTGTTCATGTGCTAATAATTAAACATGTTCTTGATTTATTTTTTGCTAGACCCAGATTTGACGTTTTTGCAGAACTGAGAGCAGAATTTGGCCCACTGTATTGAGATGTTTCTTTCAAAGAGATTCTTTCATTTTCTCCTCCTTTTTGCAACTGAATGAGGAATCACCCCTGAAGTTAAACAGTATCAGTACTATTTTTAGAGTTTAGGCTTGCATTGAATGTTTAACGCAGGTAAATCAACAAGTGGTGGTCTGTGATGATAAAGTGGGATTCAGTTTTTTTTGCCGTGGATAACTAGAGGGGAAGAAAGAAAGGGGTCAGTGTAACTGTCCCAGAATTATCAACAAACTGGGGGAAAAAAGTATTAACAGACCAGTAGAGTAATTGCTCTTCCATTAAGAAGTAGGAAATGGGCTCGAGCGTGCTTCTTTGCTAAAAGGCTGCTCTGTGAGGAATGGCATTGTAGGGTGCACCTTTGACTCCAGATCAAATTTGTGTATTTTAATGGTGAAACGATTATTTTTCTATCCAGCAATGCTGCCAGCTAATCCTGCACGTGAAAGTTGAGCTGCACCCTGTCTGATTCACACTTCATCACCTGGAGCAGGGACTGGGCAGCTGGAGCAGGCTTTTGTTGATGATGGAAGAGAGTCTCGCCCCCTCTACATTAGCTGGGCTATGCTATGCTAAGTACAGTAGTAAAAACGTATTTTTATCAGGAAATTCAGTAGATATGGCCCAATTTAAATGAGTGTTCATACTGAATGGATCTGTACAGTCAGTGTGTTACTAACTACAGCTGCACATTCATGCAAAGCCAGGTAATGCCAGCTCTAGGTTTAACTCTGTGAACTTAAAGGGTCTAGGCAACAAGTCCCTTCTAAGCTCTAAGAGATGGTATGGGAAAGTCAGTAAAAGCAGAAGGAACCATCCTGCATTCTCATTCATCAAGAAGAGATGTGTGGCAAGATCCAGTCACCTCCTGAAACAAGGGAAGCCCAGAATTAATTTCCACTGGAAAGACTCCCATTGAACTCACTCAGTCTGGATCAGATCCCAAGTGGAAGCAATTCATCTTCTGACTGCAGGTCAGCTTTGCAGCTACGCAATGCTTCACTTGTGCTCTACTGATCGGAAATTCCAGTGTTTACCTTGTGCTGAGCTGGCAGCAAGGGGCTGGGCTTCCTTCAGGCTCCAGCACATTTCTTTCAGCACTTAGGCACAAGCCCCTTTCAGCACTTGGGCACAAAACACACAGCAATAGAAGCCTGGATGTCAGGAGGCAGAGTAAGCTACTCGGTGCTCAGACTGGGGATCCCAAAACTGCCCACGAGGATTTGGGTTAAAGAAAATGAAGTTGATGAAAACAGTTCTGACAAAAGGCCAAACTCTTCAAGTTGCAGCTGGTTGGCAGAGGAGGTGGATGTGATCAAGGGTTTCACATATAGGCATGGATAAGGATCACAAAATAGATGACAGATGGATAATCATTCTTCAATATAAAGTTTAGATGGTTAGACCGATCGCAGTTTAGAGGTTTTTTCATGCTTACTTTTTAAAGAGAACATGTGGAGTAATTATGGACTTTGTTTTGATTTGTTCTCAAATATGTATTTTGTGTTGCCACTTTCTAAAAATTCCCAAACATCACAAAAAAAAAATAAAAACAAAAAGGCATCAAACCATTGAAAGAGAACTCTGTTTTGCAACATTTTACAATACCACGTATGGACAGTAGCCAGGGGTGGAGAACCCTTTTACTAGAAGCACCACAAATTTTCTATGGTCTTACTGACTGTGCAAATCTCTGTGAGAATGCCATCCATTTTTAACAACTTCCACAAGTCTGTTCATATGAATAGACCCATATACTGCTAGAATGACATAATTTACGTGTTGTGTGAAGTTACAGAATAAAATCTTCAGTTTACAAAGAGATAAAAGTAATGAGAAAAGAAAGTAAGCTGGAAGAAGGCTATGCCCTTCTTACTTACTGTTAAGAGTTGGGAAATATCCTTGTGTTGTGGCTCAGGGAATTTTTCCACTGAAGGAATAGGGCCCAGCTTGGTGGGTCAACTACAACAATGCATTCAATGCATGCCTCATTTGCTGTTTGCTTAAGTATTTTCCTGTGGCAGTGTCTAGATGAAGTAGTTTTTCCATAGACTGGACACTGTATCACCTTTTAGGTAAACAAAGCAAAAGATATGCTCATTAAAAAGTAGGTTTGACTCACAACATAGTTGCAGCTGGTAGTACCTAACGTGTTCTTAAAAGACCAGGCTGAGGAATTTTTCTTTTCAAAATGTTGAATAAGATATTTATCTCAACTGTGTCCCTTATAATCAAGCCCCTTGATTAGAGGTTCTCATCATGAAAGACCAGTAGCTGCTGCAATTAAATATATAATACTTCTGCTCCTGTTATAATTTAGGCTTTTTTTTCCTTAGGAAACATCCTTATCTGATATAGAGTTTGAAGGACAGCAACTTATCTTTCTTCTTCCCTTCCCCCTTTTCCTGACAAAACATTTCCTCAGTCTCATTGTCCATTCATTGAAGGAATTTTCATAATACTTTATACCAGTCACTTGCCAACTATTTGGGAAAAAAAAACCCAACAAACTAGCCAAAACGTGTTGATGCTTGTTTTACAATTAAAGGCACAAGAAAAAAAAAGATAGTGATCAAGAGGAAATGTCAGAGAATCACTGACTTTGAACTACAATGTAAAAAATACGAGTGAAGATGATCTGGGGAGTAAAGTGAGCCCTTCTGGCATGGCTCAGTGGGCAGGTGACACTGTATGATTCAGCAGTGTCTGCACAAGGCTCTCTCAGTACATACAGGATCAGCTCTTAGAGAAGACTTTGAATTCCGGCCCTACAAACTCCAGATCTGGTAAATCTTACGCACTTAGAAACATTCCCAAGAGCAGTTACCTGAGTTATAATGGATGTAGAGCCCATGAGCTGTTGGGTGGAAACTGAATGCCCCTGCACTGATCCCTGCAGCAGCTTCCTGACTGCTGCTTGGGAATCTGGCAGCAAAGCCCAAAGCTGAGCTACAGCCACGGTTGATGTGCAGTGTAAGTTCATTCCTGCTTGAAAAGTTAAGCAGACATTTAGTTGTCTTCACTTATTTGCATGAGAAACAAAGAAGGACACCTAATTTGAGGCTGTTCAAGTGACTTAAATATATCTAATTCAACAAAATTTTTCTTTTATTTGATGGAGAGATGGGAAGGGTGGAAGGAGAGATATTTTCCTTATTCTGGTGTTATTTTTTTGGTTGCAGGGCAGAAAACGAAAGTTCTGACATTGTGGCAGTAAAAGCTGACCATTATCCTGGCACCAGAGAGCACATCTTCACTGATGTCTGAGCTACTCATGAAAAGGAGGAAGCGGGGGAAATAATTCATTTAATTATCTTACCCATCAAAAAAAAGCAACAATCACTGTAAGGTGGTTGGAAAGACATGGGATGTAGTTTTATTCCCTTGAAATACATTTGTCTATTAGAGTCTAACATTCTCAAACTTACAGATAACCTCAATTACTGCCCACATGCAATTCCAGATGGAAAACACAATCTGTAGAGGTAACGTGTCCTTTAAAAGAGAGAAAAATAAGCATCATTTGGACTCGGGAGTTTACAAAGAAAAAAAGGGAGAAAAAAGGAATTAAAGAGGAGAGGAAAGGGGAGAAGAGGAGAGGAGAGGAGAGGAGAGGAGAGGAGAGGATGAGACTAATATTTTTGTTGTCCTATCAGGCTTTGCAGTCACAAATGATTTGATTTCCCATAAGACCAGGATTGTGCCAACATTTAGAACTCGACTCATGAATTCTCAGTTATTGCAACCACAGGCAGCTTTGTGAAATGCAGATAATTTTGTAGAAGAATACATGGATATGGGTGCATATGTGTATAAACATGTGTGTCTTTCTAGTATATGTAAGTGTATTGATATTTCAACTCAATCCTCACTGGTAAACTTTTCACGGACTTAGTGATACAGATGCACAGACATATCTAGTGCAGCAGAGTTTGCCTTCGGGGAAACTCAGATGTTTCAATACCAATCTGTAGAGTTTGGCTCTTGCGTGTCAGAGAATCTGTTTTCCAGTGATCTGGGCTGGGTGAGGTACCTGGAGCTGTTGATGCCTCAGTTTATACAACTGACAAGCACTGAAAGCACACTGTCAGCAAAACCCCTCAGCGCGTCTTTTGCTTTCCCATTTCTCTCAGTGTGTGAACACCTCACAGTGCTGGGAAGCTGTAAGGGGTGAGGCACTCAGATGCAGTGCTGATAGCAAAGTTTATAAAACTGCTAAAAAAAAGCTGCATTGCATGGGTAGCTGGATGGAAGAGGCAGCGCTGTGGATTCCCTGAATTCATCAGACACATTTGCAGTGAATCCGTGGAGCCAGAATAACACCACAGTGCAAAATTGGCCCTTTAATCACATTGATTACCCTAAGCCAGATTTTCACTTGCAGACAGATCCCTGCAGCCACACAAAGACTTTTGTCTACAGTGGGCCTGCACAGGGATCTGCCTGGGCAGTGCTCACAGCAGGATCTGGCCCTCAGTTTCTATGCATACATTTAATGCCAGGTCAGCAGCCTGACCACGCATGGGCCATGGAATGCATGAGCCTGCCCCACTCACTGCTTTGCTGCAGCTCTAGGCACTCGTGGACAGCGAAGAGCAGTGCCTGTGCCTGTGCCAGGTAGGAGCATCTGCCCTTGCTGCTCCCACGGGGCCCAGGAAGGCAGGTTCAAAACTGGCATCAAACTTCAGGCATGGTATTCATTCCTATCACTCTAATTTAAAATATCGGGTGATAATTCCTGCACAGAACAAGAAAGGACTATGTCTGTATCTATGAAATTGTAGTCAGTGTCCAAAACCTAGATATCTCTAAGGGAGAGAGACAGCAGATACAAAAGAAAATCTGTTTTGATTATCACACCTGATAAGCCTCATTGGTTCATCATGTCCAGCATCTGCACCGCTGAAACCAAATGATCATGAGTGAAACCTTTCTCCCTGACCCATAATAAATTGTACTTGAAAGGTGATGAATTACTTTCTGCTTTTTGCATCTTGGACAAAAGGATTGTATCACCCTTTCTGCAGAAGTCCCACAAAGGAACTAGTCCATTTTACATTAAAAAATAAAAGGAAAGAAAGGAAAAAAAAAAAAGAAAACAAAAGACTACATGGGCTGTTTCATGCTCTTGTGGGAAAAATCAGTCTAAAAAGAAACAATAAATTTCTGCCAGTTAAAGCGAGGGGGAGCTTTTTAACAACAGCCTTTGCTGTTTCATCAGTTGCCCTTTACGTAGATCGCAAAACATGACCTCCAGTTTCCACACTGTTGTGCCAGTGACTTTCCAATGGCCAGCCTAGATCCCTCTTCCTCGCAGCAGTAACTTGCCACAGGAGTAGTTTTACTGAAGGCATAGGAGTGCCTGCCTATCACCCAGGTTTGGGACCCATGATCAGCCCCAGGACGGCGAGTAGTCTGTCCGAGAACAAATGAGGGAATTTAGCAAAATGTATAAGTCCTTCCCATGCTACCTACTGAAACAAGCAGATCTATAGTCAATTTATTGAGCATAAATTACTGCCAACCTTCGCTAGAATAATTTATACTCCTGAGCCACTTCAGACAGGAAGGCAATAGGGAACTGTCAGGATACATGAAGTTTTATATAGAGATGAACGAATAGCTCATTATTCAAAGTCAAATGATATTCATATTTAGGGGTCAGAGAATTTGGGAAATGTTTAGACCCTCACCTGAGATTGCAGTATGAATCCTCTTTCCCCATAAGGTCTTCTCAAAATAAGTGCTGGCTTTTCCAATCCTATTGCTTTACCAGAATAGTTAACCCAGGCAACAGTTGGGTGGGGAGAATTAATAAGAGTAAAGGAGCAGGAAAATGAACAGAGGGACTCAGTTGGCAAAGGATTAAGGAAATGAGTGAAAATAAAGGGAAAGAGGAATGAAAATATATGGAGATGAGACTAAAAAAGTGGTGGGAAAGAAAAGAAATAAACAGGCACTCAAAAATAAAATCATATCACAGTGTTATTTTTCAGAATGACATTGTTCATTTTTTGATTGTGTTTGATTATTTGAAAATCTTCAAGCAATGCAGTACAAAAGGCAGAATATTTTCCTCTGTGCTGCTCTGTGTATCAGCCTAGGATGCTCAGGCTTTATGAAGTAGAATGACATCTTTGCCATCTTTTTTCCGTTTATTTTAAGGTCATAAAGGTTACCATCTCAATTAGAAACAAATCAGGTTCCTTTTTAACTAAATAAATCCAGCTTTACTTTAAATCAATTAAATCACAGATCTCCTCTGGAGTGGAGAACTTGCAGTAGAAAAAGAACCTGTTCCTGTGTTTTAAGCTCTGGCTTTCCAAACTGACACAGGTTTTGTTGAGCATTGCTTGCTCTTTAGACTGAATTTCAACAGAAAGAGCCTGGCTGTTTTTCCAGCCCTTTCCCACCCCATCACAGGGGCACTTTGGGCACTGTGCAAACTCTCAACCAGCACAACTCTCAGTTCACCCAAAGCCAGGGGGAAGCAAGAGAGAAGGAGCTTTACAAGTGACGGAAAAAATGTCAAAAAGCAAGACTTGATTTTCTCTACAGTATCTCCATTAATTCTGCGGAAATTCTCATGTTCAGTGAACTTGAGTGGCACAGTCACAGAGAAAGTTCAGCGTATGTTTCACTCCAAATTTCCCCGGTGCTGCTAATTCCCCAATCAGCCATTACGTTAGTTTACTAAGTCATCTGTACTCACCTGCAGTTCCTTCACTTCATTACTCCCCGGCCAAAATCTCTTCCGAAGGCTCCTCTGACAGATTTATATTCTGAGCATCAGACAGGAATGTGGTTCTCTGTTTTCCCTTTACCTATACTACATAAACATGTCCTTGCAGGGCTCGCCTGAGTCCTGACGCAGAGGATCCCAGGCTGAGCAGCACAGACACCTACAGAAACCCTCCTGAGCTCCCTGGGACTATTGCAGGCTACTCAGGGGTTCACATCACGTCTCGCCTCCATTTCTGGACCCATTTCTTGGCTGCAAGGACTGTGCTAAAAGGGAGCCATGAAAGACAGGGAAACATTTGACAGCAATGTTATGCTCATTAAGACTGAAAGTTTACTACAATGCACCATCAGTTTAATTAGGTGGAGTCTCCACAGCTATTTGGGTAATTTAATTTTGTTCTGCAAATCAGTGAGAATTTTATGGCTACATGTTTTAGAAACTACTTTCTTATATCACACAGGAGTGACTGTACAAAACCCAACCCTCCAACTCTGTTCTGGCAGTAGTGGCTTTTCAAAGCCTACCTCTTACCCTTTTTCCCCCAAGAAGGTAGTGCATACAAAAGTGTTGCTAAGGATAAGAGTTCTTCCTTTCACAGAACAGTCCTCTTGTCTCTTGAGAACTTCAGCCATGAGAATTTATATTAAATGAAACTAATTAGCTAAAGGTTGCATCAAAACTCTCACAAAGACCCACTGAGATCAGATTCCTTTCCTGCTAGTTATCTCCCCCGCAGATCCCCAAACAACAGAAGGCATTGTAGAGACAATTGTACAGATGCAGGTATGAGACCAGCTCGAGCAATGAGGGCCGTTTCAGTGGTACAAGTATTAGAGGAAAAAGGAAGGGGAAAAAGGCATCCTCCTCAGCCATTTTCTGAAAAAACCTCCACGATGTCATTGCAAACTCTATTAATACTGTGTTGAGGCTCCACAGTCCTGCAAAGGGCTGGAAATGGTACAATCATCACCTTGAGCTTTGTCCAGCCACACTGCTCTCACGTTTAATACATTATTTACCTGGAAGCTTTACTGTGTTCCAAAAGAGATCCGAAAGATCTTTAAGAGACGTAAAATTCAGACAGAGAAAAGTGGCCTCACCTGGTGATTTTGCTCTTCCGGATACTCCCAGAAGAGAGACACAAGCATCAGTATGTTGCCCTTGGTCTGCACGGGGGAAAAGATGTTGCCCACATATATGTAGTGCCAGAAAGGGAACCAAGCACAGCACCAAGCTCTGCTTTGGAGAGCAGAGGCTGCTAAAGGCTGCACAGAAAGTACAACTCCTGTTCCACTGCGTGTGCAAGCTCACACAACAGTGTGTGCACAACAGTGTACGAGCTCTGCTGATAGGGTCAGCTCTGCCTGCAGAGCTTGGCTTGTCTCAAACCAGCGAGCCAGGCTGCCAGTCGGAGCACAAGGAATGATGGTGTGTTACCCCAGCCATTCTCTGTGATGGATGTAAATCGTACTGCTAGGCTACTGAAGTATTAGTCAGGAAAATAAACCTGCAATACACACATATGGACCTGAAAAATTCTTGCCTCAGCTACTCCAATATAATATCTTTCTTATTTCATTTACATTCTCTGGAGGAGTGAAGCACCTTAGAAATACGTTCTTCATGCACAGATTGATGCCAAGAGTAATAATGTGAAGATCATAGCATACTCTAGAGGAAAGATTTTGTTTTCGAAGACCAAAGATGGAGCTCTTTTGGTTGCAATTCCTTAAAGAAAATTAGAGGGTAAAAGAGACAGTGAAATGGGAGGATTTCTGTGTATTAAGCATTATAACTGGGTTTGTTAGCTTGCTATTTTGAAGAAATATAGGTAAGCAAGGCAAGATAAATCACAGCAATTTGAAATGTCATTTGGCTCTCCTATAGCGTTTGAATTTCTTCCATATTACAATAGATCTTCTCTCCTTGTGCCAGCTAAATTGAATTCCTCTTTTTGGGCTGTTTCTTTGAAGGGCTTTGGATGAAATGTCTCATGCAGTTCAGTTTGGAAGCTTCCCAAATCAAAACCCCAAACCCAACATTTGTTTCAGTTGTGGGGAATGGGAATTCAGATTGTTTTTTACCTGTACATGAGACATCTGCTTTCACTATTTGGCATAGCGTGGGGCTGAGGTTAGTGGGGGAAGGCAGGCTGATTAGCCTCAGAGGATTTATTACATTTGATACATTGAACGTCTGATTTTGCCTCCCTTGCTCTCGTTCGTTCACAGCCCGTACATTGAGATACGCTGCAAAATTTTTAAAAATCATTTACATTTAATTCTCATCTCTTATTTAGCATTGAAATATCAAGAGTAAGTCACTGGTATCTGTTGTTTTTGGAAGTTTTGCCCGGACTAAACTTCTGGACTCAGCAATGGAAGTCACAGAACGGGAAGTTGATTTACAAACTGCCTTTAAATCTAGTGACATAGGCTAAAGTGCACTGAATATTCACAAGCTCTATATTAGCAGCCTCTACTATTTTGTGCTCCCCATGGCTCTGGTTCAGCTGAGGAACACCCAAAGTGATCCCAGATTTTGAAGTCCGGATGATCCTGAACAGAGCAAATTTCAAATTAAACCAGAATGCTTTCATATGCCTCCTATGCACAGTTAACACTTGACTACATATGCTAAAATTTGTGGAGGTTTTTTGATATGTGAACTTTTATACAAATTTGAGTGAGAATTAAACCATTGGTAGACAATGATATTTTGATGGAAATATTTTGAAGTAAAGCATGTTTGAGGATGATGCCATATCTCTTTGTAGGAGCAAAGAAACTTAAAATGTGCTGTGAAAAACAGCCAGAGCTTGTCAAATGTGGAGTTTAAGAAAGGCTGGTCAGAAACCATCTGATGACACACAGTTACAGCAGAAACGGTGACATTTAATTGAAATTGTGAAGTTCACAGTGCCTGTTAGGTGCAAAGAAATATTGTCCAAACCAAGGCAGAATTTTCTCAGAGTCCGTGCCCTGGTCANTTTTTTTTTTTTTTTAACAGCTCCAGGATCCAAGAAATGCTAAGAACTTCAACTGGAGTGACTTTTTCTTCCAGCTTTGCTGCCAAGTAGGATTCAGACCTGGTCACAGGTAGGACCCAGGCCGAAACCTGGTGCTGCTTACTTCAGGTGACATTAGTGTCCCTTTTTGCTGAACATCTGAAGGATGCAGGGAGACTGGGCTCTTTGAAAATATGAGGATTTGATCTGCTGAAAGGAAATTTTAGCAGCCTTCTTCCGAGCAGGGGATTTTTGCTTCGGTCTAATTCAAGATGAATACAGATTGTGGAAGAAAACAGGGAAACCTTTCAGGTCCAGTTGTGCTTAATATTCTCCCAGCAAAGGTTTTCCTGTAAACAAGCACACATGTGCACCCCCAGACACATACACACACCAAAATGTTCTTCCAGAGCTGTGTTTTAACATCAGCATGTTATTTGCTCTATTACCCTTCTGGGTGGCCAATAAAATATCAAACAGCAATTCAAGAAGGCAATAGATAACTACTACAGTGAGCTTTCTGAAAGCAGAGGCCAGGGAAAGCAGGCAGATTTATACACTTCAATTTGAGGCAAAAGTGAAATAATAACAAAAAATAACTGGTCGGGGGTTTTTTCCAAGCAACAACTGCACAGAATTTACTTAAGGTATGCAATAGCCATCTTGATTTTAAGATGAGGGCTTGGATTCTCACCTGGTGAATATCAGCCTAGATCCATCACTCAGAGCACAGACTGCTAAATCATGAATATTATGCCTCAAGCAGAAGGCACTTGGCCAGCTCCTTCCCTGTGTTAATGATTTTTGTACATTGTGCAGATTTACATCAGCCAAAGATCTGGCTGAATGCCTCTTATTTTTGCTGAGATTGTAAATACAGCTCTGGTCTCTATATGCTTCAGACATTTTCACAACGGTAATCTTCAAAACCTTGCCCAGCCTTGATCTCTTTTTCCAAGCTTTTAGTCCCATTCCCTCTCTTTACAGAACAGATAACAGATTTATAGTTGTCAATCCCTCTGTGGTTAAGCTCACATATTGGTGGTATATGCAAAAGATGGGCAGGCTACTAGAATGCCTCATCAATACATTTTCATTTCTGTGAAAAGATGAAAGAATAATTAAGAGATTCCATTACCCGAAAGTAAGAGTTCTCTACTAAGATATGCATCTTACCCTGCTTTCAGAGTGGCATTATCAGGTTCAATAGTATCCCAAATGGAGAACAAAGATGGAGAGGGAGAAGAAGACATGCCCCATGTAGTAAAATAAATGTTGCCGTGCAGTAAATGAAGAGGAAAAGCACAGCATGATATAGAAGAGGAGGAAACTGGTGCTTATAAAACTGCTGGTAATCTTATACTGACAGAGGAGGGGGAGAAAAATGGGGCTTGAATAAGCAGGTAAGGTTTTAGTTAATGGGAATAAGATCTATCTCTGGCTTCAGACTTTAAAGATTCAAAATCTGGATTTAGAGATGAATTTTTGTATTTAATCCAGTCCTTTAAAACAAAACAAAACAAAACAAAAAATTCATTTCACGTAGCCTAGTCCTTGTGAAAGAAAAGAAAGCTATAGAAGATGTAAGTTAAAATCCCATTGAGGATAGTTTTTGTGTAGATTTGCAGGTCAAGATGAATCCTAGGGTCTTACATTGTCTTTATTTGGACTTGCTGACAGTTGTTCCTAGGAAACAGCTTATCTTTATTAGGGCTTTTTATACTAATGCTAGCAAGAAACACACCTTTTCTGCTCTAAATGGAGAATTCAATTCTCATTAAAGCCAGAGGAATTGAATCTCTCTGAAAAAAAACCACAGTTTTGCAGAATCAAAAAGCGTTTCACTTTGACCAGATCCTTCCAAATTCAAGAAGTTTTTTAAAGCAGCTTTACTTTTTAAAGTTTATTAAAGGAAATTTCAAAACAAAAAATCATTTAGATTTCAAGCATTCTGGTTTTAAAATGATGAAATAAAACATTAGAGCATTTTCAACATCATGGTTTTGTTCCAGACAATTTGGCAAAGCTACAATGAGTTTAGAAAGCCCTTCAGTATTGCTAAAACTGCATTTTTTTCAAAGAAAACAAAAACCAGCCAGAGCTAATGTGAACCCTTTGTTATGAATTAAATGAATCTGTGTTATGTTTTGAGCAAGCTCACTTTTACCATATTAATCTGGGCATAGATTTAGTTCAATTTCAAACCAACTAACACGACACAACACAACTTTGTAAGCAAAACTTGTGCGCACGTTCATTAACATTTTCGACTCTAGGGCTTTAAGTCAGTGTGAACTAAACCCTTCTTTCTCTCAACTGCAAGAAGAAAGAGTATAATAAATCACAAATCCATTGCGGAACAATATGGCAATGTGCTTTCATGTATTTAACTGAGACAGAGTTTGCCTTTCCACTTCTGCAGGAGCTAATGGTTGATTTAATCCAATGTTGAAACCATCAGACCTTCACTCAGATTTTGTTTTAGCAGTGTGCCTCTGATAAATAAACTTCCAGACTGAGCATCCCAATCTAACAGGGGCTGCTATTTGGGATGTGCTAAACAGTGGCAAAAATGTTTGAATCAGGGAAATGTAATAACAATGGACAGAATTTTGGTTTTCATCAGAGTTAAAAAATGCAAGTTTCTGATTTATCTTTAAACATACATAGAATCTGTCTGTGAAACTTTTTTGGTTGCATATCATCTCCCTTTAGAAATACCATAAAATACTTTATAAATATTGAGTCTTTTTTTTAATAATTCTTTAAGTAAGGTTCCAAATTTTTTTTCTTTGAGCATGTAGAATCTTATTTTGTGTAATTTTTCCCCTCTGTCTTCAGAGCTATGAATGTTGTCTTATTTTTTCCTATGCATTAGTAATAGATTTTTTTTCTTCACCTGAAACCAGGCACTCTCTTGTGTTAGCTGTTGTGCAGCCATTAAAGGCAAGAGAAGTTCCTGTCCCAGAAAGAGTAAAAATTGAAGGAATATTCTCTAACCAGCAGCCTCAGAATTATGGAAACATTCCCACAAAAACAGAGTTTATTCTTTTATTCAAAAAATCATATAACTAGCATATTTTCTAAGTAGCCCTTTTTCCAGATCCCCGTACAGAGGCTATTGTCCTCACCCCTCTCTTCATGCCTAGGAAAGCACAGAGGGGAGAATGAGCAATAATTCCTCCTCACTTAAGGAGCAGCTTCATGAGACACACAGAAAGGCATGTGCTGCAAAGCTCAACGAAAGCTAATCAAGCCAGCTTGTCAAATTTTCTGCTGTTATCCTATGCTGTCATTTTCCACACATGCAACTCCAACTGCAGTCAGTGGAGGGGTTCATATTAACTGAAAAACAACAATAAAGAGCCGTAAGGGATTGTACAACACAGCTCACAGAAAAATTACATCTGCCCTATGTGTTAACAGCAACTTTCTCCTCCTCCCTGACAAGAAAAACCCAAATGCCATGTTTTGCTTTCTGCTGAACCTCAGTGTATTTTCTGACTGCTCAGGGGAAGTAGTAGCTTCCTTTTGTCCCATTTCTCTGCCGTATAGGCAATATATTTTGTGCATCTTAGTAGCACACTTAAAATGGATTGAAATCTCCCATTCCAGAAAGAGAAAGGAAAAAGTCGTTCAGAGAATCTGACTGCAAGAATAGAGAAATAATTCATTTGGAAGATGATTTTGCAGAGTAGAACTGACATTGTTGACTAGACTGTGATTATAATACTCAGTGCTCCAACCCTGCAACCAAATTTCTGGGTACAAACACTTTCAGTTTAGCAGAACGGGCAGTGAGAAGTCCTCTGTAGTGTGAGGATAGTATCAGATGTCCTTAGATGTTGGCGTAGATCCTCTGGATATTGGGGGAGTGGCTGGGTACATGTACCTAGATTTCTGGGAACTTTCCAGGCTTCCATCTTGCAGAAGCAGAGCACTGGAGAATTTCCTCCCGCCAACATTCTTTGAGGCTGTTTACTGCAGATTCACATTTTGTTCCCAGAGCAGTCAAAATTAGTTTGGCCACTGGCTTTTCACAGCAAGTAGGGTTAAACACAAATCTGCCTTGGACTGTAGGAAGGGGGGGACAAAACCCCACTGTTGTGGTGCCTGTTAGTAACAGATATTCCCCTGTATTCCTCTCCACCGCTGAGTGACAGCAGCTGGAATTTATGAAGCACGCCTGTGCTTTGCACTTGCCCTGTTTTTACATTCAGGAGAGAGAGAAAATATCTCTGCTTCGTTCAGTTTGTCAGGCTGCTTCCTCCTTTGTGCCCAAATATGTGCTGTGCCTTACAATAGGTCCCTTCTTAAATTACATCCCAAAAGGTGAACGGGATATGTGCAAAAGTCATTTCGCCTTCAAACAGTGTGCCACACCTGTATGGGATATGTGACCTTCTGATGGAGAAAAATGACCAAAAACTGACTGTGCAATTCCCACCTGAGTTGCTGCACTCAGGAATTTAAGATGGCTCCTCACTGCACTTGCACGGGCCGAGCCCTTTTGCACGCCGGAGTTGACAGAAGGTTTCATTTTTATGGCCATTGCAGTGGGCAATATGACTGAAACTGGACACAAAGTAAGTCAAAAATATAGATTTTGTATTTTCACTATGTATCTGTCTGAACCTACAGGAAAAGTGCCTGAAACTCTCTTCCCCCTTCTGGAGGCCATTCCTCATCGCTAAGCACATGCGCACGCACACACGCATGCGCACACACACACACACATTCCTACCGCTGCAAATGACTGAAAGCCATCAGGCTTTCATGGTGGGAAGGGGAGGAGAGAAGGGAATCCATAGCTCAGCAGTATTATTTCCCCCACTTCCTTGCAAAACCTCTCTCACTGGAGTTTCATAGGCTCTCTTCTCCAAATTATTTATGGGAGAGGGGCAACCCACTCGACGCTGTATGTGCCATTATCCCCAGCTATTATCCAACAAGTAGTTAATGTTGTTTGAAGCAAGCATGATTCCTTCTGAGCTCCTCTGTGGCTGCTACTGCATGCCTAGGGCCTGGTTGTACTCCCTTAAAGTCGATGCTAAAACTTCCCAGCCTCACAAGGTGGTTGTGAGGATAAGTTCATTAACGTTTGCAAGGCCCCCAGATATCATAGTGCTGGGAGTAATATAAGTATCTAGATAGCTAGTTCTCAAAGACAGCATCTCTGAGGGTCAGATTCTGCACTAGAAATTCCCTTATGCCCATCAATTAACATTTGCTCTTGAATATGTATGGATCATGATGTTTTCCTATTATACATACTTAATTATTACTTATTCTCCAATAGCTATATAGGATATGGAAAGAAACATCACAGAAGCTAGAGTTTTGCAGACTACCTCAAGAAAAATAGGTTCTGAAAATCTGGAAGAGCCTGGGGGTTTTATTTTTGTCTGAATAGCTCCATCTGAGTTGCCATTTCTCCATCGCAAAGTTTTACTTGTCCCCATTGTGACATGCCCACGACTGTAAATGTTTAAATATCCCTTATTCCCTTACGGTTTCCATTATAATTTATTTCTGTCGCAAGCAGAAAGATGTCTGGGTCATCCTTTCAGCCAGGATGAAACACAAATACAGGGCAAAGCGAAAGAACAGTAGTATTCAAGAGAAGTTTGCCGAGGGGCAAATGTTGGGCAATCTTTTGACTGAGCTGGAAAGTCTTGAGTCTATTTGAATTCTTGAAACCTTTTCTCACCTTTTTTCAATGCAGTGAGTCAAATTCACTGCTGATGAAATTCCATTGGCTCTGTTGTCAGTACAAAAATCAAAAATCAGTGTTACACTCAAATCAGAATCAGTGTTTGAATGCTCAAGCATGTCCTTAGTTTCAGACATAGAAATGGAAGTCAACAGAAACAATCATATGCGTAAAATTAAATACAAACTTAAATGTATTTCATTGGATTGATGTTTTAATCTGGTTTTATGACTTTAGTAGCTAAACAGAATCATTTTGCTAAATTAAAATTAAATAGAATTGTTGAGAGTGCAAATTACTGCCAGATACAGTATCTGTAACTGGCATGAGGAACACACATACAGTGCAGTTGGCTGTAAAGACTCAACTTCTTAATTAATTTTCCTGAGGCTTAGCCTTTCATTTAAAATACAGCTGTTCCAGTTCCAGGGAAAAAAAAATAAAAAACCACCCTTGGAGACATGGCCCAAATGTAACCAGCTCAGCAACGTTGGTTTGAATTTGCAGAGAGCCTGAAACCACATCCATGACACATGAATTTCTCTACCAAGTGTATCCTGAAGCCAACGAGAATCATGCTGTGTCAAACAGAGACATTGCTAGCTAATTTGTCATTTATTACAGCATTAAGAAATGCAATTGTATCTTGAAGATCATTTTCAAAGACTGGATGGGGCATCTGCTGGAGGGTAGTGCAGGAAGAGTAGAGCTCAAGGCAGAAGGTCAAGCTGGAGACATTAAGTTGAAGATGTTGAGCAGCTCATTATTTCTTTGTAGTCTGCCATAAGTCCCTGCTTTATGCCTTCTACTTGGGCTCCAAGTTCTTTCTGAGAAGGACTTGTTGTACAACACATGGCAAAACGCCCCTCACTGCCTAGAAGGCCCAAATCTAACACCAACAATAAATAAAAGTAAGACTCTGTTTTCCCAAGGGAAAGGGCTTTGCTCTCAAAAGCTTAGAAACCACCCCATTTCAGCAAACACATAAATCTCTATTGTAAAAACATTATGTCCATTTATATTTTTTAAATGAATTCATTCCATTTGATCACTTTCCTTTCAAACAGTTTGGCTGTTAATTGGATACAGGCAGGACACACAGTCAGAGCACTCCCACTTCCCTGTTGGCTCCACATTTCCATGGGGATATTTTGAGAGACAGGCATTGTCTGTTAAATGGGAGTTGTGAAACACAACTACACTGGGCAGTTTTAAAACTTTTCAGTTGCCTTAGGTAACTAGATAATTTTCTCTCATTTTTTTGGCAATATTCCCCAGGTATTTGCTGCACTGTATGCTAGGGAAGAAAGCCCTGGAGGGAATATTAAGGTCAGGATGAGATGGAACTAACAATATACAGCGTATTTCTGCTGAACTCAGCCATCAGTACAGGGTTTGCCCTCAACTTCCCTGGTGTGCCTTAGTTACCATTGCTTCAGTATTCCCTGGGTATCTCTTGTGTTATGAAAGTCCCCTCTCCGCTGTGGGGAGGGGAAGAGCAGAATAGAAAACAGAATAACAATGGGAGGAGAGGAACAGAAACTAGACAGTTATTAATGAAACTGTGCTCATAAATAGGGAAAACAGTTCCCTGAGCCATGCTGCACCCTATAGTGTGTGTGCTCTCGTGGTCATACGACCCCCATGGCCAGAGGATATCCAGCGCTCACCCAAACCACGGCTTCATGCAGCTGCAGGACTGTCGTGTAAAAATTCATTGTACCGTGGGTTTTGCTGGGTCCCACCTTTGCCCAGCCCCTGCAGCCGCTGCCGTGCCAGCTCGTCAGGTTGCTGTTCGGTGGGCTTTGTGCAGCTCATCATTCCAATGTGCTCCTCATTTATTGCCTTATAGCTTTCATATGGCGTAAATGTTTTTGCATCAGTCAAAGAGAACTGTGAGTGCTATTGTCAGTTTGGTATAAGGGTTCGTGCATGTTTGACTGTAGTAACTCTGCTTCTTATTTCAATAACCCAGCACAGTAGGGACAACATTCTGCCATTACACAATAAAAGCTTTTCCAGGCAGGGCTGACACACTCTGAAAAGCAGAACAGATAGTGCAGTCTCATCCTGATGAAATTAGCAGGGGAGAAATATGAAATCTCCACCTTTCATTACACACATTCATGGACATTTGGAATCCGATCTGAGTACAAATCTGAATAATTTTTTTCTCTCCTCTCATCTTACAACATGTATATTTACTATATAAAGCACAGTATTTTCTAAGATGAAACAAGTGTTGTATTAGGAAGCAAGGAATACAATAAACCTTTAACTCCCAGGTCAATAATCATATAACAAAAGGACTTGATGAAGTGCCCTCTATACCTTTTTTTTTTATATGTCAGCAGGAATAAAAACTGCTTTACTTTTTACCTCAGCTTCACTACTTTAACCCAAGCTGATGGCAAGAAGCCTAAAGAATATTGCTAGCAGCCTGTTCTCTTACAACACCCACCCTTCATCTGGATGTAATATCTCAATATTGCTCCAGAAGATTGGATTTTATTTAGTCTTTTAGCATGATGTGAAAAAATGAACCAAATTCTTAGATGGCAGGGGCTTTGTCAATTAAAGGAGTCTAGTTTACTGGGAGCCAGCTGAACAGCTGACTTTATCATATGCAGGAGATTAATGAATGCTACTGCTAGTCAAGAGAAACAAGAGGTCATCCAAAGACTACTTTGTTTGCTCTCTTGGTACTTTTAAAAAATGTTTCTTTAAATACTTTTAGGGCAGGCCTGCTCAGTGCTATAAGGAACACACTTGCCAGTTAATCTGTGATACATACCAGCACCAAAGATCTCTCCTAGTTTTCAGGTTTGCATCTAAAAAAGCTTTTTTGACATCCCAGCTGGCCAAGGCTGTATTTTTTTTAACACAATTCCTGCTAGGGGAGCAGAGAATGGGGGGTATTTTCTGCTCCTTTCCACTGCTCTCCTGTTACTAGACACACAAAACAGTTTTGTGGTTTGGCACCTGCCTTTAAGCAGAAGAAATTTCAAATTAAGTCCTTAGAGCAAGGTTTTTAATGAGGGTCACTTACTGTACCAAAGTAGTGTGAAAACCATCTGTTTGGTTCTTCTTACACTAAAAGTTTCTAAAAGTCTCCTGTTCATTTTGCACCAGAGTGAAAACAAGAGCTGGAACCTTTAATATTTCAGCAAATTGGAAAGACATTCCTTTTTTCCTGGGAGCCTTGGACTTGAGGAATGGTCACACTGGGTCTGCACAGTGCCCACCACTCAGCAATCCAACACTGGCAATGCTACAGACGGGTACTGGGACTGGAGAGCAATTGCTGCCTCCCAGGAGGATCTCATTGGAAAGTTCCAAGTACCCTGTTCCCTTTTATGGGAATGTTGTTGGCTTTTAAACTCCTGTCTCTTGTTCAGTGGGAGACAAATTCCTGCTCCTACCAGGGCAGGAGGGGCTTCTCCCCACTTTGTGGATGAAATCCTGCCTTGAAGGCTCATGGATTCAGAGCAGAGCTACCATGAAGGCATCATTGCAGCCATGAGGCAGTAAAGGAAAAGCACAAAACCACAGCTGGATGTACAAAAGGGAGGTTCATTGTTCTGGCTGAAGTGATGCAGAGAGGATCCCAAAGTTCTGAAAGTCTCTGGGGTCCTTACAGCTCTTTTCTTTATTTCCTGCATGATTCAACAGAGCAGAATCTCTTGACTCTCAGGCTTGACTCTCTCAGGTGTGTCTCCTCTCTCACCTCATACTCATATTAAAAGAATAAAAGGACCAAACACTGCAGATAGCATTAATTCAGCATCCCCTAACCTTCTCACAGCCAGCAATGGGTGCTTAGCTAAAAAGACACTCTGACTATAAAGATGCAAGGTTTTCCTTTAATTCTCCAAGCGCAATAACAAATCTTGGCTGCAGCAGAACATTTATTTTCCCATCTGGATGCACAAGAAGTAAGAGACAAGTTTCTTAGCACTTCCAAAGGAGAATTTATCTCTTAGCTGGCCAGATACTTATGGAAACAGCCTGTGAAAGGAGAGGGCAGTAGGCTCGCTTGGCTCCATTCCCACTATCACTAAAGGAATAGCTAAAAAAATAAATCCATATTTTATCATTATTTTTACCTCCCAGTGTACATCACTAAAAGGGTTTATATGCAGCCCTCTTAATTGGCACAGCCCCTGCTGGAAATAGAAACATGCCGATGAATTGCTCATTCAGATTAGGCTCCCAGGAATATATTGTGCTGAGAGACACTCACTTTTATTTCCTGAATTGCTTTAACGATGAGCACTGAGCAACTCTTCCTGCACTCCCTGCCTCCCAAGTACCCTGAGCTGCATGGCAAGGCAGCAGCCAGAAGCTCTCAGCCACAGCAAGAAATATCTGCACGTAAATACCAAAGCACAGTACCTGTGAACAGCTGTGAGTGGGCCTTCAGATATTGTGTTTGCCAGCTAAACACATAATTCTCAATTAAGTGAGCAATTACCAGTTATGGTTTAGCCCTTGAAATTCAGCTTTGTGCTGAATCTATTCCCTGGCAATGATCCCAGTGAAAAAGCAAGTCATCTCTTTAGGGTACAGATTTATATTTTCTGGTAGTAGGGTCACTAATAACATTTGGAAATAGGATTCACAGGTAAACTATGAAGACTCCAAAAAGCTTTGAGCACCTTCAGCTCGCACTGTAGAAAGGCTGTTTCCAGAAATCATGGGTTTCCTTTGCTTCTAGCTACTCATTCAAGAGTGTCGTCTACAAAGTTATATGGTTGTTTTTGCTATCGTGAAGAGTGGGAGATCAGAGAATAAAATTTTGCAGGTCTAGGTTCTATAACAGGGTGAAAAAAAATGTGGTGCCCCTGAGAAAAATCCTCCTGAATTGTTACAGCGAAAAAGAACATCATAGCAAAGGAAACTGGGACAAGTTCATCTTCCAAGAGTGTTTGATCAATAGACTTGAATTGCAGGACAGATAAGGCTTTGTTTTCTTAAAAACTTGTAGTCATGATGAAGATTTAAAGATCATTAATTGATAACCCCAGACACAGATATTCTGGCTTTCAAAAAATGAAAATTCTTTTTTTCCAGCTGAAAACCAAAAGCTTGGTGCCAGATATGGATCAGTTCAGCACAGCTGGTAGAAAGAATCACCTCAAACCTTTCTTGCGCTTTGTGGATACTTCCTAAAATATTGAGGAGAAGAACATCCAGAAGAACTTGAATTAATCTAAGCCCAAATTTTCTATCAAAAAGAGCTATTACCAAAGATTTTCCAGCCCTCTCAGCTGCAATGCAGACCTGTGAGCATTTATATGCAGTCCACAGCTGTTTAAAACTGTGTACATAGGATAGAAGAAAGGTTGACTTCAATCTAATGGTATTTTAACCTGTCGTTTCTGGAAACCAGATTATTTGGGTTGGTAGGTTTCTGTTTCTCTTCTTATAAAAAAGTGAATTTCTTAGATAGCTTTTCAGCTCTTTAGTCCTGCAGAGGAGAGGTGGGGAGGAGAGCAGCCCCCAGAGTGCAGGTGGGCTGAGGACAGCAGAGCTTGTTAGGCTTTGAAAACACTTTGAGGAAGAATTAGGAAACAGTCACACTTCAAAACCTGGAAAGAGCTGGAGCAGGGAAGGATTTTAAGTGTTGCCCAAAGTTAACTTACACGTTGGGTTAGGTTTTATTCAGTTCTATCTTCAGCAGCACCCAGCTTGGGCAATACAAATCTGATGCCACTCATGATGGATTGCACACAGGACCAATTGGAGCCCGACGAGCTTTAAAATTGATAGTACAGAGACCAACGGCAGCGGTGCAGTTTTTCATCAAATGAAATGGAAAAGTGATTTAATAATTCTTTCTGTCTTAAATTGCTTAAAAGAATTTTAGACAGTTAAAAATTGCATGGATTTTGAACCATATGTGTGAGAGTGGAAAAAAATAATGGTTTTGTTTTTCCTATTTTTAATATGAGCCAGATGAAACAAAAAGATTGTTTCCTTGCAAACTATAGGTCAAGTACCTATGTAGGCTTTGAGATGGCTCTGTAAGTTATCATGTTATCTTTCTTTCTTGACAGTATACCATTATGTGGTGTATCATTTCAGCATTTACTATCTTTCATGTCCTTTTATCTTCACACTAGGATTTCTTTCTAAATTCCAAACCGTGCATTTGGTTTCATTATATAACACTGGCTTTTACAAAACACTGGCTCTTCATATTCTTTGGTTTCATATTTGTCGGCATCAGGCTGAAATAGTAAACCCGCTACGTCTATTTTATCTTGTTAAAGATAAAAACAATATGGCAAATGAACTATTTGAGGAACACTGCTTTCAAATTAAAGGAGAGGAAAAAGTATTAAGTGTCACCACTGAGTTGAACTATATTGAAATCTTGAACTGAAGTGATTTTTTAAAAAAATTGAATAAAAAGGTGACCCAAAATGCTACAACTGTCATGCAGGACTCTGTTATCTTAAATTATTTATTTAACATCTGGTAAATATTATCTGAGCTATAGTACAGATAAATTGAATAAAAAGAATACCAATGCCAGGGGAAAAGAAGAATTGCTTAATACTGTAAGTATATAGAACTGTTCCACAAAGCAGCTCATTCTCTCTCTGCAAGGGGAGATGAGAAGCATGGTATTGGGGTAAAATGCATCTGCTTCATTTCACCCTAAGTATGAAGCTATCAAAGCAGTTTTAGAGATTTAATTTAATCTCAAACACAAATTCTATGAAAACAGTCTGACAGCGACATGAAATTTTACATAACTTCTTTTACCCATCCCCCTTTATAATGCAGCTTCCCAGCTGATTCATTTTATTTTATCCTATGCGTATTGGGGATCAGATTGAATTTTCTTTGAGAAAAGAAAATAATTAAGCCATCTGTAAAGCTCTGGCTGGGCATGAACATAGCAGCACAGGATAGAGTTACTTGGAGGGGGGAATGAGGTCAAAGAAAAGTACTGCAGGGGAAAAAAAATCAAGTTCTGTAACATGGAGAACAAAATAAAAAGAGGATAGAGTCTGAGAAGGGGGAAGGGACCTAAATTCCTTGTCAGTTTGTGGGTTACAAATGAAACAAAGGGCTTATCTTAAATATATGCAGGTTTAGAGATTTTTTTCTGGAAGCTATTGAGAGCTAATTAAATTATGGTCAAGTACTAAGCATTTCTCCGATGCTTCCATGGTCAGTTTCTGCTGAGCTCTTCTTGGTTACTGGATACTGCTTATGAAAAAAATAAGATTGATTCCTAAATATTTGTTCCTATTCCCTCTTTGTGGATTACATTGTACCACTTTTCATTCTTACAGTCTTTGCTTAAGCTGCAGGATATAAGGGCCCTGTTCCGACTGCCAACTACAGCGCCCAAGATTAAGAGGCTGCTATCACACCAGAGTTCAGGAGGGTAATGAGCACTTCAGACCACCAAGAGTCTGCAGCTGCCAGAGCCTGACTGCACTCCCAGCAGCGAGCAGCACTCAGGACACCCCAATCCAAAGATTATTTCTCCCCGCTCCACGCTCGCTGGATTGAGAAACAAAATTTGGCAGCCTGCACGCCAGGCAGTGGGGTTGGCTTAGTGCTGCCTTTCTCCCCAGGCAGCCACGACAGCCCGTGCAGCCTGAAGGCCCCAAGGAACACCAAAGTCAATGGGCAAACTGGGATCAATGCTGGTGTGAGGGCCGGGGTAATTCAGCTGGAAAAGACTTACAGTTTCCTACTGGATTTTAACCGCAGTTCTTACAGGACCAAACTTAACAGCACCCACAATCGCCTCCTAAGTCCCTCCTTCATCCCCACCTTTTGGCCCTGCCAGGCAGCCCCCACCTCCTCTAGGAGGGGCAGAGAGGGCCTAGAGACATTATGCACCCATGAGTTGAAGTGAAGGGGTGGATAGACACATCTCCCAACCTAACAGGGCTTTTTATAGAGGAATATCATGTCTCCTGCCCCGAAGCCAGTGGGTTGGAACAGTTGCCTGTTAACCACTCAGGCTGATGACTTCTGTTTCAACGCCCCAGGCTGTGGGTGCTGAATTGGTTTTCCAGAGCCTGCTTTCCCAGGCCCTGCCACCCTCCATGAGCAACAACAACCCTCTACTGGGCTGCCCCTCCACTCAGGGAGAAATATCCGGACACGTGAGAAGAGCCTGATGCCGAATCATTACATAAAAACCCGTAAAGGAAAACCAGAGGCCAAAACACAAGCCATGAGAACTTCATCTGGTTAGTTCGTGGGCAGTGTGGAAAGATTGAACCCACTCACAGTTTCTGCAAATGGATAATCATAAAGATTAAATGAAATGCCACTGAAATCTCTAACTCACAGAGCCAAAAGCCTTCCTCTATAGTTGTTCCAAGGTAAAGCTTTGCTTGTAAGAAATAATTTTCTGCCATACCTGGATTTTTCTTGCAATCATGGTTAGTAGCAAATCTGAATCTGTCAGCACAGCAGTATAATTTAAATAGTACAATTCACAGCTGACAGGGGATTTCCACCGACTTCACTTGGAAAATATGTCATTTGCTAGCTCTTGTTAACAAGTAGTAAGGCATCTGTTGCTTGCCCATGGTTACATGGACCAGCAAGAGACAGGACTGAGGAGAAAGAGAAGAGAGAAGGGTTGACAGCAGCAAGCCAGGTGCAGAAATGAAGCTTGTAAATTTGTGTAAAATGCAGAGCAAAGACCTGTTAGTGAGTTGCTGACACCTCAGTTTATCTGAACTGTCTATTGCAAAGTCTGTATTGGAAGTTCTTACTCCAAATGCCAACCAAGCAAAAAACCTAGATCTTGAGATAACCCTCGGCATCGTCTGAATCATATTAGAAGTGAAGTTGCTGAAAGACTCCCAGTAAAATTCAACACAGGCAAGCACAGTCAATGTCTCCTTGAAAGGCAGAGGCAGCAGGATGGCTTGGCACCTAAAGCATTATACCAACATTCTTATCTGGTGTATTGTACCCACCATAATCTCATGTTCTCTTGGAAAGAAACATGCTGCCTCTGCAGTTTTCAAATTAGCTTTCCATGACCCAGCATTAATGCTGTAAGATAACGGGATTCCTTGCTTCTTCATGGTCTCAGTGGCAAAATGATGGCCTGAGAGAAAGTGGGTAGGAAGTTCTCTGTAACGTCATCTTCTCCCCAGCAAATCACTACTGAAACAAGCAAGCAGGATTCTTCCCTTGCAAACAACGAAGCAAACCCACCCATCTTTCATGCAGTCTCCTTTATTTACAGGGATAGTGTCAAAATCTTCTCTTCCTCATTGCAAAAGGACCATCAGCAGAAGGCAATTTGCTTGATCAGAAACCTGTAAACCTACCTTTCTGATTAATTCCTTGTCCAAGGAGCCCTGTCTCCCTGCTCCTTCCCCAGACAATCCTTGCACCTACTGCTCTTGCTGACTATTTCTCACTCTCTTTCCCCCACATGCTCAGATAACTGCAGTTAAAAAGAATGGATTCACCAGCCTCCTCATTATTCTTTCAGAATTTTTTTCTGGGGATTAGGTATGTGTCTTTATCATGCAACCCAACACCAAAAGTTTTGTTTGAACTATCAAGTATACGAGAGAGCACGTAGCTGTTTCTTCAGCTGGATTTAAAAGAAGAGTGTTTCTCATGAATTTTCAGTAAACCTGTAATCGTTTATAGATAAAGATCCATTTGATAACAGCTACAAATATCTTTCAGTATAGCAGTCTTAATATACTAGAATTTGGGGTTTTTTTCCAGTGGAATTAGACCAAATTTTCTATGACACCAACCAAAACTTTTCCCTTTACTCCATGAGTTTGTCGTGATAAACTTTTTAAGCAACGTTTTGGTAGGTGATGCCTAATGTTCCCAGACTTGTGCTACAACATTAATGATGAAAAAGAATCCTCAATAATATTCATAGACTCTTCCATAACCTACAAAGTCTAAAAGAGCTTTTCTTCACTGATTATCCCCACTATCTGTACCCCATCTTTCACCTTCTGATATGTCTATCCTGTATGGTGACAAATACTGAGACTGGGAGGGTCTGTTTACTATGTACTGCATACTCAGAAGGTCTTTCTGTAATTTACTGTGAAGGTGGGGATGCTTCCAAAAAAGTTAAATAGGTTAAGAGAACTGATTTCAAAAGATTGTTTTGGGGTTTTTTTATTATGGACAGTTATTCCTTGTTGTGCAACTGCACTGCAAAAAAAAAAAAACACTGCAAGGTCTGGTTTGTGAGGTTAGAAATGCAGTCTAGAATTAAAAGCACTTCCTAATCTATCCCTCTTTAGATCCAAACTGAGTGTCTTTCAAAAAAAATGTACAATCAGTAGAAAGAAGTTATGAAGCTGAAGAAGAGAATAGGAGACCTTATTTAGTATTTCTCTCAAAACCAGAAGAAATCATTAGTAAAATCCCTTCCAGCCTTAAAGTTTCTGGGCCAAGATAAGGAGCCTTTTTGTTTTGTGGAATGCTGCAACACCTGCAAGATAGGATTTTCTGAATGGTCTAAGCCATTTAACTTGTATAGAAAATGTGTTTTACTGATCACATAGGTGATTTCTTAGTTGGTATAATCTTTTTTTATTATTTTTAAGTTAAAAAAAATATAGGCAAGTAGTACCTGGACTCTTGTTACTAAATCTATCTAACCTCAGTGTAGTGGCGACTGTGATACAAATCATCTGAAGATAATTTCTCCCCATATTTATTCCTGAATATCTGGTAATATTATGGGCTTTTTAGTGCGGCTCCTAAGTCTTTAAAGCAACACCCTATATTTATAACTTGTTCCATCTTCACTCACAGGAATCACATTTGTCTTCCAAAATCAAGAAAAGAAATAAAAGGTCTCCATAGATGTTTGTGAAGTTTATCAAACTGCTATTACATCTAGGCCATTTGTTTCAAGTATATCACATAGGTCAGTTTGCCAGAGCAATTGTTGCAATTCATAAGAAAAAAACACCAGTACTAAAAATAGTCCAGGACTAACCAAGGTTACTGACAGGGGATTGTGGAAAGACAATACAAATTTCACCTGAAGAAATATTCCTGTTGGCATAGACTATATCTTGCCAAAGCTGTTAGATAGTGTTGTCTACTGCTTAATATTTTCATCACAGAGCTTACAGTCCTTGAACCCGTTCACAAGTTTGTATCTTTATTTTCCTTCAGATGTAGGATTTAGTCTGCTTACCCTTCTTACTAAAGGACATACTAGCTTTGGAGAAGGATGCCATGACATTCAAATCACAGATTATGTTATTATTAGGTAAGCTTAGAAGAAAGTTGGAGAAGTGCATAGAAATTACAGACCTTATTTATAAGTCCACCAAACACACTGAGTCTGAAATCTGCTAGAATTCTCTCCTGTTCTCCCCAGTAATTCACATCCTTAGGTGGATTATCGTCGTAAGTCATTACAAAGAGCTTATCTTGGAACACAGGCTGGAAATATTTTTCAAGTGCTTTGTAACAGAAAAAACACAAATAGATGATGAAACAGTGAATATTACCAAAGAAATACACTTTATTTCACTTCTTTAAAATTTGTTCCTCATTTAGAACCTGTTAATTGACAGGAATTTTGCTCTTCTGATAGTTTCATGTTTCTTATCTCCTCTGTGGAGAGCTGTGTTGTAGTGGTGGTTTCCCCCTACATCTTATGGAAATGTCTCTTATAAAAAAGCCTTAGAAGACATTCATAACTAAGGCTCCAGATGCTGAAAAGGAGTTGGAATTGATTTTTTTCAGACTTCCTAAGCAGTACTTTATTAGCTGCACCCCAAGTACAGAATGTATTTGCCCTACAGCAGTGACAATTACACCTTAGAAAATCTTAAATTGGGAGTAGTCTTTATGACACATGCACTAAGTACAAGAGGAGCATTCCTATAAATTTTAATTCCTAAAAAACTGCAAATTTGTTTATCTTGTTCCTTAGCTTCCCTGTGAGAACATCATGGAAAACACAGTGCAAATGTTTTACTGTAAGCAAAGTATATAACAAAACAGCCTGTGACCTGCTTATAAGCCCTTCCCCAAAAAGAAGAGTCTGGGGCATTATAGTCCAGCCAAATTAACATGAATTCCTGGAATAATGCTGGAACAAAATCCTGTTTCAAGCATATATTTCAGAGAAGAACTTGGAATACAGTAAAATGAATAGGATCCTATGTAGCACATAGAATATATTGTATGACACATCACAAGCCAACTGCTTTCTGCGACAGGACAACAGCCTCTGTGCATAGAGAAGAGATTGTTATTATCACATATTTTAATTCTAGTGACAGTTTTTACACGGCTTCTGTGATATTCTCATAAGAACTCAAAATAAATGAGGTATTCACACAACTCCTAATGAGGTGCAGAAAAGCACAGTCTAGAAAGGTCTGAGCTGGTTGAGTCAGAAAGGAGGACAGAACAAGTGACAGGAGTGCAGTCTTCAAGTTTTTGTTGCAACTAATCTGTTTTCTATGTCCATCATGCACAAGACAAGCACTAAGGAATTTATATTTTAGTTATGTAGATAGGTGTCAGCAAAACCTTTGGAACGCTAAGGATAACAAGGCACATGAAGGCTGGGTTTTCCCTTGTGGAAGATCTCTAAAAGCAGGCTAGACAAACATCATTAAGAATTGCAAAAGGGTCAGTGATCTTGCCTTAGGGTGGGGAAAGGTTCAGAAAAGCTCTGTGTCCTTTCTGTCCTATGATAAAACATTCTGCTCCTTCTCAGAGCAAAACCTGTTTGCACACTGGGACCCACAGGGCAGGCTCTCCCCCCTCTTTCTGTTCAGATGACCTCTGACATTTGCCCACCCATTAATCAATTATAGTCCGAAGAGTGAGAATATTGCCAGAAAAGGACTCCTGGGGAAGTGACACCAACAGAGCATCTGAAACACACACTCAGACACACACACACGAACAGATGCAAGGTAGAGCTACATCCAGGTGCCCTGCTTAGGAGTTTTGTCCACAGTCCCTAGGAATAAAGTCTCCTGTGGGATTTCCCACTGTTACCATGCTTAAAGGCTCAGCAAACAGCCATTCATTGCAGCCTGCCCACACAGTATACCCAGGTGCACCATAGCTAATATGGCCTGCACAGTCCATGTGTGAAACACATGTGTTCTGCCCCGAGACGGTGGGAGCTGCATAAATGACACATGTGAAATATGTCAAGCACATGTAGACATGCCCTGAATCTTCATGGATTTTTGGTACAAAATAGCACCAAAAGTGTTTATTTCAACTATTTATTTATTTATAAGGAGGGGCTTCAGGAGAATCTGTGTTATATTCAAGTTGCAGAAAATAGAAGATATTATTTATCACTGTGCTGTCCAAGTTGTAAAGTTGGACGCCAAGATTTTCCTTCCCTTCTGTGACTTTTACTCCTGCACATTTATTACTGTGTAGAATTGGAAACTCTTGCTGCAAAATGTAAATTAAGACACCGCAGTGCAAGCTTCTGGAGGTAACACAACCTTTTAGTCATCTGAATGCTGCTTTAGGCTGTATCTCTACTTCTCAGCACTATTTAGTAGCAGACATTTAAAGCAGGTGGGAAGTGAAGTGTCTTTAATCTTTCTTGCAATCTATCAGTTGAGTTTTTTCAACATATCAGTGGATAAGAAAACAAATTAGAAGAGCCAAGTTTGAATTAGTACACTGAATCCAACTCCCAGTTCTGCAGGGCTCAAAATCCGCAGGCACTACTTACTTATACCTGTTGATGTAGGACATTGAATACAAACTCTGAAAAGATGAGTTTTGCATCTCAGACTGGATTTTCAAGTCACTGAAATTGTCACAGGTTTTTAGCTACCAGCATTTTCTGTGTGTTGCCCCCCTAATGGAAGGTGGGACTGCTGGCTTCTTCAGTTGGTGCTTCTTCATGTTGGATAATTACCCTACAACATGGTTTTTATTCCTTTTTTCAAGCAGGAAAAAAAAAACTTAGTTAAAAGAACATGTAGGACAAAGAGACCACTGTGTATGAAAGAGTGGGAACATTTAGAAAATGGCAAGTTTTCCCTACTTTACTCAGACGTCCTTGCAGGGTAGAAGGAAGTCAATTGAGACACAGAGCCAGCATAATTCCCAAAAGCAGTTCTGCAGTTCTGCTCCATGAGTTCTTCAAACCCATTAAAAATGGCTGCTCTTACAGAAAGAATTATAAGCTCAGCACTTTGTTTCTCTGAGACTTCTCTTTATTCTTTGTTTCTCTCACTTAAAATAAAAGTTATCCATTCTGTGTTGACCTTGAAGTACAGGACTTTCAATGTCCCCTTGCAGAGTTTGGCCTAATACAAAGAACAGCTGGTACCACTAATACTAATGGATTTCCTGGTTTTAGTTCAAATATAGTAAACTTATAGTTTCATATGCACTAAATCTGAAGATACGGTTTTCATATTTGTTTTTCTCCAGTGAGAATCATAGGCTTTAAATGTACTTTTAGAAATAAAAAATGGAAAAAGGGAGGAAGAAAGTAGTTTTTAGTGTGCTGGCAAAAAAAAAAAGTGTGCCATTTTCTTTCCTCCCTGCATTTTAGTCCACTCCTGTGAAAGATCCTAATCATGACCCCAGAACTGATCAGATGATTTGTGAGACCCCAGTGAAAACATGTACTGCAATGGAAGAATTTAAAACATAATTATATGCGTTCAAGAAAATATCTGTCAGAGCTCTTTCAAACTTTAAATTAACTGTATATGGAGTGTGAAGGGGTCAAACCAGTATTAGCACAGCACTGTATGAAGTTTCATTTCCCCGTAAAATGGGAGAGTGCAGAGGAGTGGGCAGACCCAGGGCCAAATCCTGCCAGGGCTGAGTGACAACCTGAGAGCAGTGAGAATGGGGGACCCTTGGAGGGTCAGAGAGGACCAGCCCTTTGCAGGACACAGAGGTGCCAGGAGAAGGCTTTGGAGGTTGTTTTGCACTTCAGAGGTTCAAGAAGGCAGGAATACGTAATGATTGGTCTAGCAAATCTAGGGTACTAATTATATACATTTATTTTTCATGCACAATGTTCTTTTCAAACTTGCCAGTTTCTACAGAGGCCTTAACCACCATTTACATATTTTTGTGATGGCACCATATAAATCTACGGCCTCTGGTATCCCTCCCAAACACAGTAGGGTTTACCTGTAGCCAAAGGCACACATGCTGACATGACAAAGATTAATATCTAGGCTAGAAAGTTACCAGAATGGAAAGTCAATAAAAACAAATATGTTCTCCAAGGAATTCAGGCTGCTGAGGGAAATTTTAGCACCTGGAAAGCAATTCTTTATGCAGTCGATAAACTGAATATTAAAAATATAGAGTAGTCTCAGAGCATAAGGTTGGTCACAATAAGTGTGCTCAAGGCAAGTTCAACCAAGGGATCTTCAGGGAACACTTCTTAGCAGGGTATTGCTGAAATGGAACCAAATGATCCTCATTCCATATGAACATTGTATTCCTACCATGATGCCCTTAAGGATAACACTCCCTCAACAGCATTAAGGAACTGGTTTATTAATGTGAATTGTTCTCCTTAAACAAATCTGATGATCATGTCACAGCCCAGAATGGAATGTGATTTGGGATGAGTTAAAAATACTTTCGCATTCCTGCTCTGTCTGGGTAGTAGATCCCCACACCAGTAGGTAGCAAAGCAGTTTTTAAGGTGTCTTTGTCTCTGCTTTAGTAAAAGGAAAAGCA
This sequence comes from Melanocharis versteri, assembly GCA_013397845.1. Taxonomy (NCBI): domain Eukaryota; kingdom Metazoa; phylum Chordata; class Aves; order Passeriformes; family Melanocharitidae; genus Melanocharis; species Melanocharis versteri. Next base: position 106,538 of record VZTG01005666.1, on the reverse strand, counting down.
CTGTTGTGAGTCTTCCATACTACATGGAAGATTGGCCTGGTGGTTTTTTTCACAGCAGGCTCTGTTTCCACAGGATTGAAACTTTTGCCCCAATGTGAAGAGTTTGTCTTTTACCTGATCTTCCAGAGAAGACTCCTCTTGAGATTTTTCTCCAATTATTTCTTCTGGTTTTCCTTCTTGCTTTGTTGTTTAGCACCAATGACAGAAAGGCAAAATGATAAACATCTGCCTAACATGAACTTGAACTGTAGCCAACTTCAATTCTCGTCAACATTGATTTTAGTGCTCTGATTATAGCCCCAATCCACTGCTTTCTTTTGATCTTCTTTCTGAGTATTTCTCTACCTTGATACTCTGATGATGAGACAGTATTTGTCTTAAGCACCAGCAAGCACTTCATTTGGGTTTCTAGCATCAGGCATCCTGCTGACATGCATTAAAGGTATCGAATGTCTCTGCTTCCCAATTGTCAGTTCATATTTTGGTGTTTATTTGCAGAGTCTGGTGAATGTGTTTTTCAACTATCAGTCGCCCACATTTTGATATCAAAACACTGTTTGGACTGGGTGTTTATTACTTCCTGCTGTTCATTTACACAAAACAGATATTTTAATGGAAGTAAGTATTGTGCATGATTAAAACCTAACAACTGCAGTTCTTAGAAAATGATACATGGATATGTGTGCTACACCCAGCTATCTAATCATGCCTGCATATGATTTTTTTTTTCTCCTGAAGATAGATTAATGGATATTTAATCTATTTACTGCCAGTACACTCTCAAATTTTATTGCATCTTTTAATAAGCGGCTATTAAACTCGTATCTGTGCACATGTTGACTATTTGGGTAGTTGATCCTTGAAAATGCCATAACTCTCGTTTATACACAGTCATATCATTTTTCCTCTTCTTTCTAGGCAGGGAGACACTGTAAATATCAAATTTGTATGCATTATCTTTGATCTGTATTGTTGCTGTTTGATATTAGGCAGGAATTAGGAAATGTTCCATCTTGTGTGAATACTGCAGTATGATTGTACAATAAGAAACATTTCTAGTTCATTCACTCCTGGAAAACAGCATCCGCTAAGTTAAGCCAGAGAAATGTGATGTTCCACTCTTTACCCCAGTACACTTAGCACAGAAACGAGCTACAGTCACTGTGGAGTGTCTTTGGAAAATGCTGACTTTTCCAGCAGTTGCATCTGTGTCATGTTAGTGTACACACACAAAAGGTTGTGGGTTTGGTTTTGGTGTTTTTGAAGTTTAATGTTGTCTAAGACCTCCTTGGAAAAAAAATGTTAGGAAACTTGGAGAATTTCAAAAATTCTGGGTCTGAGTTTTGCAACACAGCAGCATTTTGAATTCAAACTGCTCAGTCTTCTCCAAATAACCTTCTTGGATTGGAGTAGTGGAGTTTTTGCAGAGAGAAGAGCAGTTCAAGATGAGTTTTCAGGACTGAGTGAAATTTTTGTTTACTTTACCTCCATAAAGAAAATTACCTCCATCATTTTTTGCCCTCCTAACTCCATCTGTAGGTCTGTTGGTAAGCTCCTCTTCACAAACCCACTTTTGCAGTTTGTTGTCCGTATTTAGGAGTCCTTAAGTGTCCAACTATTTGAGAGATGCAGAAGCAGAGGAGAAATAGGGCTGGAAAGGAGCTGCTGAGCTGCTGTCAAAAACGGGCTCCATCCCAGAGGATGGAAACCAATGTGATGGTGCATTAATTGAAATGTTTCAGGGAAAGATGAACCCCAATTCTCCATACAGCTGGACAGAATCCCTTGTAAGCTGCAGAGATTCCCCCAGCAGTGCTTTGGGAGGGTAACCTTCAGGAGGTTAATGCAGTGGGGTTTTTATGGGATTTCTGAACTGGAGAAGACTTCTCTCATGGAAGTATCCCCAGCGGAGAAAGAACCATAAGGGTCCAAGGCTTCCAGAGCTGCCTGCCATCAGCAGCAAGCGAGAGGAACTGCAGGATGCAGTGATGATGGAGCAGCGAATTAAAAATTTCTCAGACTTTGCGTGGGGCTTCTCTGCACTTCTCACTACCTGCAGTCTGGGCAAACTGGATATAATGAGTCTCCTCTGTATATTTTAGAATAGTCTTCCTGGCCTTCTTACTATATCAGGATAGTTTTCTTTATTTTCTATTCATTTCAATGGTTCAAAAGTGAAAAAAACTGCAGAAGAAAACATATTTAGTGGATATTTTAAACCCACTGGTACTTGTGTTTAAAAGAACAAAGGTTAAGGATCTCATAAATTCAAATAGTGACTCAGAAAACCAAAATTTCCTCTACAACTTCAGTGGTTTTTTTCAGTTCTTCCTGCTTGTATATTTTGCGGCTGTAATAGATGTGGAACTGTAAGCATTTTTAAGAAATTGGCATATTTTATTTAAATTTTTCCTTAGTTTTTGATCTTAAAATATGTTACTTTAAATTTTTTCCAGGTGTACTATCATTTAGTACTGAGGCATCTGTTTGCGTACCTCAAGCAAGTTTTTAAGGCTTGTAAGAGCTCTGAATCTGAGCTTTTATCCTTCTTGTTCCCAAAACTCACATGGCAAACTGACTGTTCAATGAAAATGCATATATAATATTCATTAAATGTACTTGTGAAAAGAAATGCATAATTTTTTATGTCTTTAGTGAGAAATGTTACTTCAAAAACAGTCTAAAGCCAAAGGGAATTCCAAACACACATGCTTTAAAAAGTAATTATTTTCTTTTTAATTCATTTTTTACATGATCACACAGGATTCGAAAGTGGAAATGTAGCTCAGCTTAGCTGAACAGAGGCTAATAAACGCAGGATTTATAAATGAGGCATACTTTAAAAACATAGCTGTAAAAAAAAAATCAACAGAGATATACAGAGACCAAGACTGCAGAATAGATTCAAACTAGCCGAAGATTTAAAAATATGGGATCATCACCAATATTGCTTACAAGTTGTACAAGTAAATAAAGTGACCTGGTTCTCTTTTGTCTTACCAAGGGACAGCGTATGGAGAACAGTCGAGAGCGTGCACCGTGATTTTGACTATGTCATGCTACAAATGCCAGAGTCAATAGGAGAGACCATCTTTGAGGGCCAGTTTGTGTTTTCTTTCCACGTGGAACATCACGGGCTGATCAAAATGTCAAAGCAATTGTTTCACTTACAAGTATCAGGCCTTTCAAGGGTTATTGTTTAAATGCTGGTGTGAAACTGTCCTCAGAGAGGGTACACTGGGTCCAGGAGGAGGTACATTTACAGTGGTGATCCACCCTTTGTGTGAGACCTACGGATCTGTCATTCCATGTGGGACAGAGCAGAATGGTGGAAGAAATCTTTCCAGCCTGGGTTTCTTAAAAATAATAGTAAGTTTGTAGGCTTGCATGTGCAGCTCCTTGTGTTGGACCATTTTGAGTAAATGACAGAAAACCACATCTGGAATTCTAGTTGGATAATTTCAATTGTTTATCTCTAAATCTTGATCCTGTTCTGCAAGAGAAACTCAAACAGATCCCCTCCAAGCTTGGAAACCTTTTGAAGTTCGGGGTTTTTACTTAAAACCTTAAAGCCTTTACAATATGGAGGTTTAATTAAACCATTTATATGTGGCATACATGTAATTTTAATTCCGTGTTATTTTAATTAAATAATTTATAGAAAATTTGATTAATAGTTGTTGTAATGACTGACATTTTTCAGTGCAGTACCTAAATGTCTGCACAAGTGTAGGATTGAGTTGGGCCAAGTTCTGTACAAACACACAAATGTAACCCAAACACACAACCTGAACAGACAAAGCAGAAGAAAGAGGGACACAGAATGACCAGTATAACAGGCACCATAAACATCTTTTGTCGAACCAAATACTTTTAGAGGCCTGGAAGGAAGAAGGTAGTTATATGGAGCTGGGTTTCTGGCTGGCTTCCAAAGAAAGGAATAGAATATATAGAGAAGATGAAATGAGAATCAAATGTAGACAGAGTGCTTAATCTTTTCTTTTAAAAAAAAAAAAATCAGAACTCTTTTTTCCTTTCCTTTCATTCCAAGCTAAAATTACACAAATACATTCCTAATATTAATGGCAAAGTACTTATAAGTGGCTGCTTTGTCATGGTAACATATTTTGGTTTTTCGTTATTTTATTTATTACAGTAGTGTCTGGAGAACCAACTAACAGTCTCCACAATATTTGGGCTGTTTAAAAACAATTGAACCAAATTATTCTGTGTAGACAAGAGAAAATAAAATTCAGAACAGAAACTCAAAATTTAAAGTAGGTACTTTCACTGTGTTAAGATGTTTTTTCCACTAAAATGAATTATCCGGTGAAGACACTACTTTGCACGTAGAAGGAGAGCACCTGCATGTACCACTGAGAAGAAAGTTCATTTTGAAGTGGATAGTGAAGGTGTAAAAGAGAAATATTCTTGCGTAGTGTGTCAATAGCAGAAGGGTGATGTATGCACAAGGAACTTCAATATTGAGTGACTGAACGATGTAAGAGGGTTACATTCATTGTAAATAAGTGTGAAGTGATGTATGTTGGGGAAAAATACTCTTGGCCATGTAAAATCACGGGCAGACTCTCACTTATCATTTAAAATGAGAGGCCAAAAAGCAAACCAAGTGCTAGGAATTATTTGGAAAGGAAAAGACCAGGAGACCTGTGTCATCATGGTGCCTCTGTGTATCCACTGTGCTCCCACATCGTGGATATTTTATGTAGCTCTGGCCCCTAATCCCCCATCCTTTCAATTAAAGAAAGCTTATCCTAGAACTGGAGAAGGTTCAGAGGACATTAACAAGCATCAGAATAATGGAATGCCTAGAGGAAGGATAGTTAATCTGGAAAAAACAATGGCTGAGGAGGTCCAGAAACTCATGGAGACCTGGGCCGGATAAGCTGAAGAGAGTTGCACACTGTCTTTTCCAAGGCACCTTAGGAAGCCAGCAAGTAGCAGCTTCAAAAAGAAGTGGAAGGAAGTGGTTCTTCATAAAGTGCACAAGGAAGTTGTGGAAACTCCTCGCCTCAGTTAAAACCAGATGCTCACAATTTGGTTACACATTTTGATCCAGTGTCGTCATGCTCGTGTTCTTATAAGCCAGCACTACTTTACACTCCTGGCTTTCTTTAGGAGTGCCTCCACTTTCTCTGCACTGGTGCACCAGCTGCTGCTTCTATAGCTGGAACATACATTCCATCTCAGTGAATCCTGCATGGAGTAATATTTAGAACAAAGGCTCAACAGCTTTACTAATTGCAGCTTCTGTGTGAATACTCGCAACAGAATAGCAACCAGATTGAAACAATGCTATCACAGACCTGTGGATTGTTAAGGAAAGAAAGCCAGGACACAAACAAAGCTAAAAAGAACTCTCAGCCATTGCTATCCATTCACTGCCACACTAAAAATCTTTTATCCTGTCAAAACTATGTCACTCAGGAACCATGAAACACTTAGCAGTAAAACAAGCAATCAGTCATACATGAAAAGGCAGATCCAAAATGTGTTAAAAACACCTCCAAACTATAAAGAAAAAATACTTTTTCAAACAAAAAGCCTGTTGAAAATCTTACTTATAGAAATATTATTACTGATGTCAATAAAATTAACTTGCATTAGTAAATGAGTAATCTGAATCTACAGTTGAAACAGAGGTGCTGAAAGTCAGACTCCTAAATTATTAGGATAACTTATAAACTGCCAAATACTCTCTACTGTTCCAATTCCAATGTTTACTGAAAAACTGATCTCTTCCTTAGCTACCCTACATGCATTTTTGTCCTGATGTAGATGCTTCTGGCCAGGTGTAAACTCTGTTAAACACCAGACAGGGCACTGCTGCTGTGTGTTAGCTCTCCACGGACTGAAGGAGACGTGGTTAGTCTCATTCTAAAATGCAGATGGCATTAGGATGATATTCTTACCACACTGTGATCTGGGTAAGTCAGAAAATCATGAAAGATGCCTAAAATCCCCATAAATTGAAAACATGGAAATAAATGCCTACAGCTGGTCTGTCATAGCCCAGTGTCTTGTCTCTAAGACTGTTTCAAAGCTGAGGAGGGAATTCTGTCTCCTCCCCCCAGCCCTTGTCCCTCCCAAATGAAAGTCCTACCTGCTCAAACTCTGAGAGCTTTCACCTCGAGAACATGACATTTTAGAAATGGGAAAACTCCTCCAGGGCATTATGCTTTCCATGACGTCCTGGTCAAAAAACAGAGCGCTGTAATTAGATTAATAGGCAGACAGACTAGACAAGAGACAAACTCAAAACATAAAGGGGGAGGAGGAGAAGACTGTAAAGCATAGAATTTGACATACTTGCTTCTCTCAGTTTTTTCTGGCATATACAAATCACATTTTAGAGTGACAAATGGATGCACATTAAATTTAAGGACAGCTGAAACAAGGCAAGAGTAATTCACTCAGCTTGTGACTTCCATGTGTTCTGCATTTTGCTCTGTAGATATCTCTGGGAAAAAAAAGAAAATGGTTGCATGGAACCCAAATTTCAAAACTATCTTTTCATATTGTACTTATCTCAAGAAAGCACCTACACATCACTCATGGTACTAACAGTTACCTGTAGAAACAGTACTGGGGCACAAAGTGGTTTCCCGAAAAATCTGGGCAACGGTGAGCACCGTGGAAGAACGCATTTACATTGGTTTACGTCCTTCTGTGGAAAAATAATAAACACTATAAGAACTTCTTCTCACCAGAGTATTATTCATGTTGTGGATCAAGTCAAATTTTCTGTAGACAGATTCAGAGATTAATTCTAATTCTGATTCCCTCTAGTATGATTATTGCAGTTTTTAGGTAACTCGTCATACAAGTCAATTACTTCAGGCTGTCTGTGTATCTAAAACTGTTCCTTGGGGATGCTGGAAAATGTTTCCCTTTTTTCCCCTTCCTGTCCTGCAACAATTTTTTTTTTCAAATTTCTTTGTGGAAGCAATTCTAAAGTGGATGTCATTTTGACCTGGAGATCTGGTTGGGGAATTATAAGTTAAAGACTTTGGGGAGGAAAACACTGATTGTTTTAAAACCTGACTGCTAGCTTGCCCTAATGAGTATTGACTAAACTTTCTCATGGACAGCTTCATAGAATCCGAAATGGAATTTCTAATTCTGTTGTTTCCAGGAGATCTTTAAACCACATCTCTCTGCAGCATATCACAAAATATCAGAGATTCAGGCTGAAGATTCCTCCTCAATTAGTTAATGCAGGGGGACCTACCAGGGATGAAAAAAAACACCTTAAAAACCTTAAATAGCACCTCAATTGTTAAATAGCACTTAAAAGCATGGTTTTAGATGTGAGAATGACAGAGCAAAATCTCTGATTTGCCTTTTCCTCCCCTGAGTGGCCTATGGACAGTGGTGTCCTGGGGCTTGGTCATGTGATCCAAGGTCATGGGGAAACTCTCCTGCTTTTTGTCCCAAGGTAGATAAAAACTGGAAAGAGAAACTCACATGGCTCTATAGAGTGGGAAAATCACAGGCTGCTCAGATCGAGTGTTTTAGCTTTGGAGTCCCAGAATCTGTGGGACAAAGTTTTGAGAATGGGAGCATTTCTAGATTTTTTTTTTTTTTTTTAAGTTTTAAAACACTAAGAAAAGTGATTCAGTTGAGCTAAGGCAGGAATGGCTCTAGCTTCTTTACAAAAAATGAGGGTTCTGTGTCAAGGTTAGCTATAAAGGAGAAAATAAATAATTCTTGGTGTAATTTCTGGCTAGTACACACATTGTTCTCACTGATACTGCTTTGACAAGGTTTCTAGCAAATCTTTAGAAATTAACTTTTCACTGTTCCTGAAGGAAATTTTGAAGTATATAAATGGTAATTTTAGTGCAAAACACATTCTGAGAGCTGCTTTTATGCTGAAATCTGAACATTTTAAACCTTTTCCCATGCTGGGTAGTGAGAAATATCTCTTTATATTAATTCGGACTTCATAGATGTCACATGATAGGAATACATTCCAAAAGCTAAGATACAAGATTGCTCTTTAACCATCGAACAAACCAACAGGAATTTTAATCAAGACAATATCCAATAATGACTGCATGTTTTTGGAGGCGATCCAGAATACACATTTGGGAATTTTAATCTTGACTGCCTTTGAATTTTGTAAAAAATATTTTTAAAGTTTGGGGAATATGCCACTCCAGCTGATTCCAGAAACGAGCTATCTAAGGTATTAAAGTGTTTCATCTGTTCAGACATTGAATATTGCAAATCTGTTTCAGTAATTCATACCAGATAGGTTTGCAATGAATGGGCCTAAGTGAAGAAACTTGTTTCCCTTAAAGTAGGAGAGCGAGTCAGAAATGGAAGAAAATATAACTGAACCTAACTTTCTTTATATCTTCCTCATATTTCAGAAAATATTAAGGCAGCTGATTTTCTTAACTTCTTATCAGCTAATTTAAAATTAATGAAACTCTGCTGTTTGCAGCACTGTGACAAACTGAAAATTCTTATACTCTGTGTTTCCACATGTGTATAGATTCATCTGTGGTTCTGCATATTTACTATGAAGTGTTCAGAAAATTGAAATCACTGTTTTGCAGAAGGATCATGTTATCTTCAAAATATATGTGTCGGTATATCATGATTTTAATGCTCCAGCCCACATGTGTTGTGTTTTGTTTGGGTGTTTTCCACCTGAAGCAGATTCCAACAGGCTTTGCTGAGTTCTCTGAAATGCTATTGCATGACTGCAAACTTTGACAGTACTAAACTATATATATTATCGTAAAATTATTGGCTTATCTGTCCCACAACTTCCATTTAGAGTAATTTTATATGCAGCCAATTTAAAACAATTTGAGAAAATGAATCCATCTAAATTGCTCATTTTAAGTTTGCACGAGGTCTCATTTGAAATATCAATATCAATGAGAGATGAGATTTGAGGCAGAAGGGGATTTAGGCTTCTTAGAATTAACAAGAATGGGCATTTTAGAGAGCTGCTAATCTTCCCTTTCTAGGAAGAACCCACTTTCAGCTATTTTGAGAACCGGTTATGATGGTAACTAATACTTTAGTAGAAAAAAATGGCAAAAGTATTCATACTTTTGTTCCTTTTTTGTATTAATATAAATTCCCTTTCCTTTGTTTTCTACTTGTAGCCAATCGCACAACTCAATCTTCTCTGTGCAGTGAAAGTTTAAAAGCCTAATTCTGTAAGTCATAAAACAAACTAAGCACAGAAAGGAATTTACAGTATGTTAAAAGAATAGGAGAAGAGGCTAATAGAGTTGTATACATTTCAAGGATAGATATAATCAAGTGTGCACAATATAAAGCAGAAGGTTCATAATGATTGAAAAAGGAGAAGGAAAAAAAAAACCTATTTGGTAGTAGCTGCATGAACTCTGGCTGAACCTTGCTATTTGGCAGCCTCCAGTAAGGACAGCCTAAGATGAGGCATTAGGGTTTGAATCTGAGAAGCTGACATCAAGCAGACAGCAAGACATGATATCTTATTTTCCTGAGCTATGCTGACACAAATTGAACTCCACTTATTATTTTCTTATGCCAGTAAAGTTGCATTTGGCATTTAAGCATTTTGCTTGCAGATGTTGGAGTGCTGGTTGTCTTAATTTAAATAATTTGCAGATTGTTTGGTAGTATTAAAAGATAGAAACTCATTCTTCATATGAGTCCAATTTTATAAGCTTTATTTTTTTCTCTGACCTTGTGCAAGGTAAGAATTTGATATTAAATCCAAGTAGCCCAAGGGTACAAAGCCAGTATTCTGTGTTATTCAAAACTGGGAGTGGAGAAAACTTGCTTTGAGCTGTTAAACTGGCAGATATAGGAAGAAAATATGAAAATTCTTCAGAATTATTCAAGCTAAAGAAAATGAGAGTGCTATTTCTTTGTCAGGCAATATAAATCATAACAATAATACCGATCATATATGAAATAGCAATTAGTTAATGCTTCTAGCATATTCCTCATTCTTTAAGGGAGTTATATATCAAGAATAACATCTACCCTTTTTCACAGAACTAAAGAGATAGGTACATGGTTTTCATTACTTCTGTACTCAGGATGCTTGAAAATTTTCAGTTTTGCCATATAGATGTTACACTTTCCCTTAAAGAGAAAAAAAAAAGACTCTTTTCTCTTGTATGTTCAGTTGCTGTTATTTCCTCGTTCGCATTCATGGGCAAAACATTCTAAGAGAACACTAGTGATTTTTTTGAGAAGAGAATAAGATGTCAGTTTACATTACAACCCCCCAGGGTAAATGGAGAGAATTCATAAAGGTTTAGAAAAAACGTAGTGCTTTATAATGAAATGTACTTCATGTAATTTATGACTACACAGTTAGAGCGTAGTCTTTCTGTTCCATTTTTTCCCGTGCTGCCTACAAATACTTAACAATTGTCTAGGGGAAAAATATTTTATCATTTATTGAGAAGCAATGTAACTTGTTTTCATCTCGTTTTGCCAAAAGAGTTATCTTGGAGAAGTACACGGCCACGTTGCCAGGTTCTGCTAACGACCCGTGGAGGTGATGCTGGGACCTAGGGCAGAGGAGATCAGGTGCAGCCCTGGTGAGAGATCCACCAGTGCTGTCAACAGGCCAGGCCAAGGTGACACCAGGCCCCTCCTCACATCACTCCTTTTCCTACCTGAAAAACTAGAAGTAAAAAAGTCCGTCCACGTCCACAAAAAGCCCTGGAATCAGCACCTGAAAAATATTTGGGATTACTAATCGCAGGAAAATCTAGAAGTATTTGTGCCAAGAGACAATTGGGCCTGCTCTGTCTTCAATCCAAGTTAAATATCACACATGGATTGTCCACTCAAAATGATTTACCTAGATTGCTGTGAGTTACTCATGAAAAATGTGAAGACATATGTCAAATCATAATGTGTGTCTTAACTAAAGTGACATTGGAGTGTGATTTGATAGATTGCCCAGAGAGTCATTGAAAAAATTTTATGTCTGTTGGACTACCCAGGATTAATGAGAGCAATTAAGGATTACACAGACAAAGCAGAAAAATTAAATTATTTATTTGCCTTTGTCTTCACCACAGACGATGTTTGTGACACATTTTCTCGTTTCTGGAAATAAAGATCAGGTACTGTGAGAGGCTGCAATACAACAGAGGACATACTGGAACAGAAGGAAAGAATTAGAGAACCACCAGCTATTGAAGTAGGAGAGTATATTTCCAGGACTTCCAGAGGAGCTTAAGAATGAAATGGTTGAACTGCTAAAAGCCCTAAAATTCAGGCTCATTAAAATCAACTACTGTGCCTGATCACCAGTGACTATCTTTAATAAGAGAGCTACAGATGATCCTGGGAATTGAACACCAATTTCTTTTCTCAATGTCAGGGGTATTGTGAAACAAAAATAAATAAATGGGAATCATAGTAGAATAAAGACAGTGTCTACTTGGCAAAGAAAACATACCTCCTGACTGTATTAGAGTTTTTCAGGCACATTGTTCACAAAGAAAGAAAAATATAATTTAAAACACCTTTGACAATGTTCTGAAGATATTATTGAGAAGTGACCAAAGAAAAAGAGATGAAATAATTTCGAGGATCAAAGCCTGGCAACTCATCTACACAAGGGCTGTGAGCACTGCACAGTGGGTCACTTCTGAACTCATTTCGTGGGTGCTCCTAATGAACAACTTGAAAATGAGTTAAGTGGTGCTTCACCAGTGCGGATCTGGAAGGAGAAGGAGGGAGCTAAGCAAATTGTTCAATAAATTAATCAATGATTTCCAGAAACCTGGAGACGTTATAACAAGGAAATATCATTTAATGTACTATTGGTTCAGGTAGTTATGTAATAATTAAGACCTTGAATTTAAAGTGCCAATATCAATTTAAATGTGGACTGGTAAAGCAGAGACTTGTAGCATTCAGGCATCCCCAGACTGGAATCGACATAAACTCACACATCATGGCTCTTGTGGATTTTACTTTCCAGCAGGACTTGCTCCATGCTATTAATGGTCAAAAGGACCTACAGCTAAACTCAAAATAGAAACGTAGAAAACAGCTGTGTTTCCTGCAGCAGAGATGAGCTTAGCTGAAAACCAGCACACTAGACAGAGGCAATTTATCTGGACAATATATAAGAAAAGCAAATTTGGTATGCAATACATTTCTTCCAGAAAACCATAATGCATGGTCAATGCAGGAATGTTGCTCTTCCATTTCTTCCTCTTGCATTACTTCAAGTCACGCCAAAGTAAATTAAGTTGCAGATCTATTACTAAACTCAAGTCAAATTAGCTATGAATTTTCCTAAATTTTATTCTTTTACTTTCTTTTTTTTTCAGCCTACATATGCTGTACTTTGCAGTCAAGTCTGGTCAAGCTTTCAAATATAGCATGGAGTTAATGAATTACTTCTGCATTCAGTCACTTAGACTTCATGAATCCGTCATCTCCTCCTGAAAACTGCTCTGGTCTGGATGTTTAACTAGTGTAAATTAGCACTGTGCCAAGAGAGAACTGAGGTGACACAATACTGTACAAAAGTCAAGGACCCAGCACTGCATTTGTGTGGCACTATTACTACAGTGCCAGTTATAAGTGTTACAGACTGTAAGGATTATATAAGGTAGATAATCTACAAAAAGAAATTTAAAATTTTCTTATTTATGAAAGTTTCCCCCTTTGTTGTCAAATTTATTAACTTAAGATAGTGCCCTGTGAATAGTGTAGTTTGGGTAATACTAATTTATTTTATGTGATTTGTGCTTGTATTTTAGGAAATAATGGGGAAAATATGGAAACTGAAATAATTTTTTGTTGTTTTTTGCTAGCACACTCTTTGTTTCTAAAATTTTATTATCAACCTCCTTTCTAGTTTTCCAGTAACAGAACTACTTCAAGCCACAGAGTTTTATTCCTTGGAAGCCTTTTTCAGCAGCTTTCAGCTCTCCAGGCAACGAATTTAGGCTGCATCTTTGCTGTACCCCTCGGGTGTAACACACCAAGCACAAAACCATGGCAGTGCTAGTAGAGAGCCAGCCAAGAAAAACAGAAATACAGCAGGAAGGAACCAGAGAGAAAACCCTCGTGTATCCTGTCCTTGCCTTTAGGCAAAAATACTGCAAGCTGCTCTGATACCTCCAAGACAGTGTGTATGAAATATCTTGTGAAGGGCTGTGCTCATGCCTAGTCTCTGTTTGTTTAAATTTATAAATATGATGAAAAATCAAAGATATTTAATTGCTGGGTACCTCAGCTTGTTAGAGTATGCTGTTAATAGCACCAAGGTTGTGGGTTTAATCCCTGTATGGGCCATTCACTTAAAGCTGGATTTGATGATACCTGTGGGTCCCTTCCAATACAGAATATTCTGTGATTCTGTGATTATTGTTCAAATTATTCACCTACTTTATAAGAACTTGGGATTTGTCCTTCTGGAGTTGCACATTATGGTTTCTCTGGAAGCAAAGCTGAGTTCCTGCCCTGTGAAAGCCCTCTCTTCCCCTCCACATCCAGGCAGCCCTCTTCTTTCTCCCTCTCATCCCACCCCCAGGCCATGCTGCCCTCCCACTGCACATTTTATCCATGTTACATCTTGTACGTGATCCAAGACATAAGATAATCTCTGCCATCCTGCTGTACTATTCCTTGAGGATCATCATCTCCAAAACCAATACTCCTAGAGAATCTCTTTTCCCTCCATGGTAGCCACCTCCTCCAACCCCAGGATTAACCTGAATGTCAGGTGCCTTCGAGGTGGGGGGAACAGGAGAGTGGGACAGAATAGGGACAGACCTCTGCCAGAGAGGTGTGTGTTCTTGAAGACTTAAGGAAACTGAAAACTGGGACCACTTTCCTCCCAAGTTTCTTCATGCAGTTAATAAGCTGGAGGAGAATATTAATATCAGTAAAAGAGCATTGCTTCAGGGAGGGAACTGGAAATTTTAATAGCTATTGGTCCAAATTCCCTCTCACTGGACTCCACAGACATTACTAAACTTAATCCAGAGAGGAATTTGGTCCACTGGGTTTAATTTAAATATGTAATATGATGCAGTGTTGGGAAAAGAAAAACACATCTTTTTGGTGAATGTATTTTTGGGATGTCTCTGCTAAGTTCAGAGAGTTTGAAGCTCATTTTTGTTCACAGTAGTGTGACCACAGCTAGAATGTCATGCTGTGTTTTGGTTCCAACAATTACAGAAAAGGCAGAATGGAACCAGAGAATGAAAAGAAAGGACACAAGCAGATGATGAGAGAGCTGAGGATCCATCCTGTAAGGAGAGCCTCAGAGAATTTGGGAAATAGAATCTGTGCCTTTTACAGGAGAGGTGGCAAAGGGAGCACACACCTACACCATAAATATAAGGGTTATGCTGGCATTAAAGTGAAACAACAGCATAAGGGCACCAAGGCAAGGAATTAGAGGATAGATAAAACTCTAATTTTAGGTAAAAACTATGAAACAAGAGAATTTTATGGAAGCTGAGTTCCATAAACCTCAATTGCAATGACAGTCTCTTGATACTTGAGGCAGAATTAAGTAAAGGTGAATCCGATGGACACTGTTCCTGTGTGCAGTACTTTCACGTGGAATTTAGCAGGTGGTTTTTCTGGGTTTTTTTCCTGCTGGACTATATTCCATCAACCTTATTCTGTCAAATAATCTCCCTCAAATCAGTGGGACAACCTTTGTGAAAAGGCAGAATTATTTATTCTACTGGTGGCACAGAGCTTTCCTGATATATAATGGCAAAGAAACAGAGGATTTATGGCTGTAATATCAACTGACTTCTGTATCCAAAATTTGAAACGTGAAGGATAAAATATGCTTTCTCTGTTGGAGAAAAAAGGCAGAGGAATTACTTTCTTGGCATATATGTTAGAAATGGCAGCACTGGTGAGATTATATCTGTTATCTTCAAAATTGCTTTAAACCAGAAGCTTGGGTAACAAAGGACAGAAGTTACTTTCATATTAGCATATATGTCATGTTTAATCAATCAAAAGAGAACTGTAATTACTTTGCTCTCTTCTTAGCTAACTTTAAAGAAAGGAAGTCATGAACCTATAAAGTAAATGTCATCCTGTTTAGATAGTTATAGTTTTATAGGTAATTTGTTGCAGATTTTATGCAGATAATTTATAATTATTTCCTTTCATGCTCATCTTTTAGCCTGGAGTCCAGTTTTAACACAAACATAAGGACTGCAGATGCAGAGAAAGTATCAATGAAACTACCTAATTTTTTTCCCCCCAATTTGGTGCACACATTTACAAGTTTATCAGCCACTGTACAGCTACTGAACTTGCCAGTAGTTTGAGCTGCATATGCAATATCAAAGTGAAAAATCAAGCGGTGGTAATAATTAGTAGTCTTGGTTAGACGACCCATGACTTTCGGGAGGCATTTGCATGAGAAGGAATTAATTTCTTCTCCCAGCCTGAGCCCTTGGTATCACTTTGTGCTGGAAACTTTGCAATAGGTGGTTTCCAGCCCATCATGCTGCTGCTGAGGAGGAAACAAATTGCAGAGTCAGTTGAGCAGAGAACTTTAAATTGTCAAATGTGTTGATCTGCACATGCAGCAGCAAGATGACTGTGTTTGAAAATAGTCTCAAATTGCCACAGCTGCTTAACTTTAGCATGTTTCCCACCACAAAATAGTCTGTATTTTCTGCTTCACAGATAAAACCCCTATGTTGGAAAAACTCTGAAGTAGTCCTGGGAAGCAAAAGAGAACGTGTATTTATGCAAGACAAGATTTGTTACAATTGCTTGCTGGCATCATAAGATAATTTAGTTTTCTTTTGCTCTTTAGAAACCTCTTATAGAGTTAAGAGGCAGAAAACTAGTATTCCTAAATATTTTAAAATGTTAAGCCAAAATGTGGATTTGATTTGTTACGAGTATTGGCAGTCTGACTGTTGACCGTCCTTTCTCTTCCAACCTTCAATAAATTCTAGAAAAAATCTATTATTTCATCACTCACCAAACTGGAATGATTAAAATATGCACTGGGGAAATGCTCCCCAGCCAGGAGAAATATCAAACAGGCTCTAAAGCATTGCATGTCCTTTGCTGACACCCCAAGCACAGCAATCCCATGGAGGGCTGGGTAATGATGTGGATGCTTCAGAGATGGTTTTCCCTTTTCAGTTACACAACACAAACCTATCAGACTAGTTAAGGCAAAGGTAGCAGTGGTACAGTTAGCACTGTCCACCTGCCTGTGCCTACTTGGCCTGAAGTACTAAATACCCATTTACATCTGAGTTGATTAGCAAAACCTTTGACACGAGTCTGGAGCGAGGCTTAAGCTTCTGCTTCTGGATCCATAGGGAAAAATACTTAACCAGCTTTAACCTCTCTGCAACAGCTCCCTTCAGGCTGTTATGAAACATGAATTCATCTGACCTCTTCAAGGTCTGTTTATATCTTCCTGTCTGGGAGATCCAGTCATTCCTTCCTTCAGCCTGCCGCAGACAAATGAATATCTCATGGTACTGTCATATAAAAAGCTACTTAAAACGTTTCAAAGCCAAAAGGGCTGCTAGTTTATACTCTTTGAAAAATCAACACAGTGTCTAAACAGCTCCATAATACACAAGGCTTCAACTGCTTGGATTTATTTCTCTCCAGCTCAGGGGGTTTTTTATTCTTTTTGACCAATATGTTATCTGAGTTCACGGTATATTTCATTTCTATAGTATTAAGGATTAACTTGTCCAGCCAGAGGATGCTTCAGCTGCATGTCCAATTCCTTACATTATGGGACTGATTCGTCAAAACTATTAAGTAGCCTGAAGTCCAAGAGCAGCACATGATACCTGAGAGTCCAGCATAGGTGTGCCAGAGGTCTGGTGGCCAAACACAGGAAAGCAGCAACAGAAAAAGGCCATGGCAGAAGCTGGGTGGGGGAGGAGAAGGGTTGGATCTATGTTGCCTTAACCTGAGGATAACAAAACAGGAGTAAAGGCGAAGGGTGAGATAAGGAGAAAAGGCAGGAGCACAGGGAGGTAAGAGTGTGAATGTGCAGGGAAGTCCATCCTTTCCCACCCTTGAGGGTAAATCTGTCGTTCTGGTCCAGTCTAGGCTGAGTAACTGAAGAATGCTAGTGGAAATAATTTGGGAATTGATGGAAGAGTGTAATGAATAATTCCACGCATTGCTAAGACAGGATTGTTGAATTATAAATAGTCCAAATCCCAAATTCTGGAAGGCTGGAATAAAGAGTGAAGCTGAGTGGAGATTACCATAGTGTGAGAAGATGGGAGCAGTTGTGGAGAAACAACAAGAGGTTGTGAGATAAAAACAGGTTAGAAACAAGAAAGGATAAAAGGTTGAGAAGGAGCAAAGAAAGTGGAGGAAGGAAAAGAGAAGTTATCAAAAGAAAGCAGAGAGACATGGAAAGAAGGAGAGTGATAGCTCTGGATGGTGGGGAAGGAGGAGGCACAAGTACAGCAGTAAATGCCTGGTGGAGCCATCCCCTGGGGCCTCCTGACTGCTCCCAGGCTGCTCTGCCACCCCAAGTACAGGCAGCCTGTGTCTACAGAACTGTCTTCGTTTTTCATCCCCTTTCTATCGACCCGTGCTAAAGAGCACTCAGCATCTTCAAAAAGCTAGAAAATTCAAGACAAAACAAAGTTTGAGGCGAAACAAAAGGAGTTAGAAAGAGCTAACTCAATTAATAGCAAAAACTACCAAATAACCAAGGATTCTGAGGTCATACAAATATTTAGGAGCTGAGCATGCAAAGAAAGCCCAAACTGATTACATATATATTCAATATAACACCACATATACATTTAACTCAGGTACAGTAACACAATTTTCACCTTGAGTCTTCTTTATATGTATATATGTCTCTCATTCAAATCAAAGTTGTACAACCTTAAAACAAGCCTATTAACTCTAATTTGTGGATTATTACACATGAATAGTGCAGGTCCTCACAATAAAAGGAGCATTATTTGAGTACAGAAAGTACTTCGAATATTTTTAATCTATTTTTTTTTCTTTTTTCCTTTTTTTTTTTGCTTCAGGTTGTGCTATTTTGACTAGGATATCTTACTGAATTCTTCTACCATTTTACCTCTTTCCCCCCTATAAATCTATACATTTTTATATTTTCTATAATTTCTTTGGGGGCTGTTTCCTTTGTAGCATATGAGAATATTTTAATTTGGTTTTCTCTCCATTCCAATCATTTGGGGTTAAATTTTCTCTAATAGCCTAATCCCAGTCCAAATAAGTTTAATGAGAAAACTCCAATGTGATAAAATGGAACCACATTTTCCCTCTTAAGCCTGCACAGCAGACTTTTCTGGCATAATTGTGTCGTTCAAGGGTAGAATGAGGTGTGATCCGTGGCTGGCACAAGCAAAAGCTTTCAATGTCGTTGCAGGTAAACTGGTAAAAAACACCTTATTGCCATTTCCATCCAGCTTCGTTTGGCAAGCCGGTGAAAAGTTATAGCATCAACAGTGGAGTTTTGTCGCCACAGGTTGCTTCTCCAGTACAATGGAAGGGTATTTCCATTCCAGAAAGACCTTCCAAGAGCGGGCCTGGGCTGAATTAGGCTGGTGAAAATCGAGCCTAATTCCGCCACAGCCGCTCAGCGAAGGTCGCGCTCGCTCCTGGTGCCCGCCGCTGAGCTGCAAGGCTGGCTGCAGGAAAGGCTGCTGCCCTCCCTGTGCTCTCTGAGCCAAAATAAGTCCCCTGCCCTCCATCCCTGCTGCTGCAGCTCCAGCTCAAGGAGACGTGGTGTTCCCAAGCATCCACAGTCCCAAAGTCAGAGCCGAGGCGCTCCAAGCGACAACCTCTTACAGGCATGCCCATCTCACGTGCTTTCTGTTATGCCTCTTTTCTTTGATCTCCTCTGCCTGCAACGGAGAAGGAGATCAAAGAAAAGCTGAGCTCTGCCTCTTATCTCTGCACTCCTGCGTCTTTTCTTTCCTTTTTTCTTTTTATTTCTGACAATTGCAGGGGAAGTGAGACACGGAGGGAGATCCCCTGTAGCAGCCCCAGCCTCCTCCAACTCCAGCCCAGAGCTGCAAGGAGGCTCTTGCACAGTTGCCTGAAACAGTTGGCCTCCAAAAACTGCTAAAGGTGACAAAAGAGGAGGTCCTCGGTTTAGCTTCACAGGAACAATCTCTCGATTCCTATCAAAGACAGCAGGGTCCAAGAAAGCATTTAACAGTGCTGCAGTTCCTTCTGAAGAGTCAACTGTAGCCCTAAAAAGTCCCAGCAATTTAGTTAATGAGTGTGAAACCTGTTTTTCTAGAATAATAAAAGAATTTCTGAGCTAATGGTATTACACTTGAAAAAAAGTAGAAAATACAGTCATGCTGAAGAGCAGCTGTTCTGTGACAGCTGGAGGAGACCTAACCAAAGCCAAATCCGTTCAGATTTATCAGTGTCAACAGTGTTTTGCCCTTAACTCTTATGCTTTACACATCTTTTCATATGTCTTTTCTCATTAGCCACATGGAAGAGACATTATTATAACATTCCTACCTAGATGGTCTCAATCTTTCCAATTGTCCATTATCCATTACTTCCAAGTGGAAGAAATTAATCTGGAGCTTCAAAGAAAAGCTTGCAGACCTGGTTTTCTGTTTCGTGGCTCTGTATGCTCACAGGACTGCTCCTCTCTTCGGTATTCCCAGAGCATGTGTTGGAAGTAAATCTTGTTGCCCTCACCTCCTGTGCTTCAGGTCAGCCTGGAGCAGTCCTGAGGACATAAACTGGAATTCTGCTGGGAGGAGCTAAGCTGGAGGACTCTAATCACTAATTGCAGTTACAGCCCAGGGGTGGTGGACATTCAGCTCACAGAAATGGTAAAAAATAAACCTCTCAGTCACCAGGTGTTCACTGACAACCAACTGTTGCTCTCTGCAGACCTGCTCCTGTTGCACCACAATGCTCACAACGATGGCCCAGAGCCCCAGCACACTTTATCTGAGAGGCTCAATTCCTCCTCAGTGGCAGAGCATCATTTCTGAATATGTCAGCTTCTTTCTGAATTTGCTGGACTCTGCATTTTAATATTAATGACTGATCTCACTTTGGGTTTTTCTAATGCTTCTGGGTTCATTAGGTCAAATTCAGGATCAAGAGCTGCATAAAAATACACTTTTTTTAGGAATAAATTAACCAGCACATTAAAAAAAATCAAACCACATTACTTTATGCCAGTGAAGGATCCAAAACAAAACTTCACCACCTTTACAACCACATGAATAAGTTTTAAAAATATGACTGCTTGTTGGAGAGCTGGTATGCACACATTAACAGATTTTTTTTCTCTCCAGCGTACTGCTTTCATATTTTCAGTGGCAAATGAACTGAGACTTAAAATGAATGAGCTGTTTAAGAGTAACATGTCTCCCCTTGCACCTGTGTATGTTGCTGGCTATCGGCGGAGCTCTGCAGCCTGAGTTTCAGTAGCTCTGATCCTTGTACCATGATTATTTTCCTTAGTAATGCATTTCAAAAGCACCAGCAGCCTACCAAGGCTGCCACTCAGCATAGCAATTCCTGCTAAGCCTGAGACATCCTTGTTTATCTATTTCACCGTTCTTCAGAGCAAACAAGCATCATGTGTAATTCTACCAATCTTATTTATCTTGATTTATGTGATTATGCATATGGTGCTAATTCTTGCCTTCAGCTGTGTTTGTTCAAATTACACACCCTTCCCTTAAAAATGCTATTGTACTTCTGGAGATTGATCTCTTTAATTCCATGTTTACATCCATTTTCATGCTGTTCAGTTGACTTCCTTTTTCTATTTCTAGAGCAGGAGCACTTGCTATAGAAGGCATGAGGCATATACACATGCCTTGAATCTATCTTGCTATCACTGCCTGTCTTTTAATATGTTTCCTGAATTTTTTAATCTGAAATATGAATAACAATTTAATGCCTTCTGGAGGAGCAGAAGGGCTTCCATAAAAAATATCATATTGTATGAGTTGCATGGCAAAAGGATTTGTGATTTGAATTATTACTGAACCTCTCTGAGTATCCTTTCACAATCATTTGCATTTATAGTGCTATAGGAATAGGGTCTTTATGTAACAGCTATGGCATCAGAACCCTGTGGTTTCAGCTGTGGGATATGGAAGTCAAAATGTTGGACTAGCTCAGCTTGAGCTCAATAAGGAGGGTTCCTCACAAACATGACGGCAGTCCCCATCAGTCTATTTTTTTTTCATTTAAAGATAAACTCATGTTTCTTCTCGACACCTGCCAGCAGTTTGCTAACCAGGTATAAATGTTAGCCCTCACTGGCTGAACCCTTCAGTCAGCTTTGCTTCTCTGTCTAAGCTTGTACACAGTCAGGATGGCTGTGTGTGTTATGCTTGAGTTTCAGTCTCTCAGGTAATAAAATATTTGTGGTCTAATTTCAAGTACGGCTGGGATGATGAGTCCTCTGCTTCTCTTCTAAATTCTCCATGGTCCTGTGTGTTCACTCTGCACTTAATTCAGCTCCTGGGGGTTTCAAAGACAAAACTCTTGGAGCTCGTGAAGGTAGACATCCACAATTGCCTCATTGTTTCCTGTGGAGGTAGGTCCTCAGATGATTGCCCCATGGAGTAATTCCAGCTCCACCTCTTTCACCCTCTCTCTCTCTATCGAGTAACCATGTTGACATCTTAGCTGTGTTTCTGCACTTACAGCTTATATTCTCGAAAATGAATTATTTTCCATTTCTTGGAAGACTTCTCCAGTGTCACTGCATTCTTTGAGATTTTCTGTTGGTGACTCAGGCCTTTTGTTCCTGTGCACACAGCTTGTGTTGGATTTACTGAAATGTGTGTCATTGAAATAACCCAGCCCCACATAGCACAAACATTCTTATATTCTCTTGTGAACCAGACCTCTGGCCATTTACACCATTCTTAATGAACTTACCAGGAAAGATCTCCCAGTTCCTCACCTGGAAGGTGCTGGTGTGTACCTTGATAATATCTGTAGACCATTAGAAGAATGGAAAATAAGAGCAGGGAACCAGGTGTTTGTTAATGGTCATCTGAACCACTAGTCTCTTTTTCTTCTTTTTTCTTCTTTTTTTTTCTTTTTTTTT
>VZTG01005666.1:2894-84391 GCA_013397845.1 Melanocharis versteri | reverse complement strand
CCTCTCGTCTTTTTTTCTTCTTTTTTTTTCTTTTTTTTTTTTTTTTTTTTTTTTTTTTGGATAAAAATTTAGAAACTTTTGACTCAGCTCTTGTTTTCCCAGCATTTTTCTCACCCTTCTTTTCACTTATTTTGATTAAATACTTAGGTAAACACCCATTTTTTTATTGCTAATGAGATTAATTGGAAAGTTTTTAGTAATCCCAACAATTAATAGCATTGCTTAAGAAAAGGCGTCCTCATGCTCAGTGGAAACATCCCCAGAACACATTAACTGTACATTTACAGTGACTTTTAGAGGACCTGCCCATTACCGATCCTTGGCCCATTTAATATGGGCACCTTGGTACAGGCTGTACAAGCAGATGGTTTTTACTGAATTAGAATGCAAGGGAGGACTCAGTTTAGCCTCAGTGAAACAGATAATTACTTTCATTTTAACATTTCTTGTGCTGTTTCAGGGATCCATCTTGTTGTGTGGTGTTGCAGAGTTGCGATAAGATGCATTTCGCTCGCAACAAAAATTCCTGGAGCTCACTTCACTCTTGGGGCCACGATAGGAGAGAGAAGATTTGATGTGGGTGTCTCCTGGACAGCTGGCAGCCTGATCCCCAGGAAAGACACCAGTCACTTTAACTCCTCCCCCACCCCACTTTTTGTCAATAGAATAAAAAGCTGCAAGAGGCAGATTCTATCTTCCTACTCTGCCCTTTCCTATATTTTCTCCTTCTTTCCTTCTACTCTGTCTCCAAAAAGCCTGTGTTTTAGGAGAGGTATGTCTTGCAGTGATGTTCCAGGAGGAAGAGCTGTTGGTTTGTGGGGTTTGATGAAGCAGAAAGAAGATGGCTTTAGTCTCTGCTCTTCTTGCACCAGACTATTGTCAGGACAAACCTCCCCCAGGGAAGGAGTGAGAGGGTTCCATGTTGTGAGCATCGCGCCTGCAGCTTTGCTCTCCAGAGCAGCCCAGCTGAAGGCAGCACAGGCAGAGCTCACACACACGTGAGTGCTCACAGGATGGAGCAGGATAAAGACAGAAAGCAGACAAAGCAAAGGGGAGCGAGTTAGATGTACAAGCCAGTGGTCAGGGTGATGATAGGCACACATGTTGTTAGTTCCTCTCCCCTTCCCTCCTGCCAACCACTAAAACAAGCAACATGTGATAGGAGGAGGAGAGGGGTGAAAATCCCAAACTGTGCTTGGGAAAAACCCCACTCCCCTGTAATAGATACATATTTCATAGGTCTTGTTTAGGCTTCATTTACACTCTTGGAATTAATTTCTCTCTCTTACAGAGCCTTATGGTCCACTCCAGCTCCTTTTCAGCACAGTGGAGGGAGGTGGCAATAATCTGAACTGCAGAGCACTGCAGTCTCCTCATTTAGGGAGGGAGAAATATTTCTTTTGGCAAGCAGAGGCGTGCCTGTGCTCCAAGGTCTTAGGTGTACTTAGTGAGGATGGATAAGTAGTGATGACTACATTTGAATTTCATGAGATGGCTCAACTTTCCAGTAGATGTTTCTCAGATTTGAAGCAAAAGAAAATATGTTTTCAATTTCCAGGGAAAATTAATTCTGAAAAAGATCAGTTTTGGTCCATTTTCGTTTCACAATTTTGATTTAACAATTTTATTTTGCTTCCTACATTATCCATAAAGCTTTCCAGAAGCATATTACTGGCATGCTACATCCGGTATAGTATCATTAAAATCTTCCTTTTTTAATATCTTAGTTACTCCTAAAGGACATTTATATTCACTACCAATGAAAAACAACTTCATCTCCCTTCTTAGATCAAACTCTCTCTTGTTTTGTAATAAGACATTATAAGAATGTGTATTGAGTTCAAAAATAAGTGAAGTTTCTCTTTACACCTAAAGAGTATAGTTTTAGTACTCAATTTTGTGGGGTGAGGGAACATTTAAATTTTAATAGCTTTATTCTGAAACAAGGCTTCAAGCACAGATGTAAATAATTCAGCACTGGAAAGCCTCCGATATGCTGCAATAGTTCCTGGTGTGCTTAGAATTCGTATAGGTAGACATGAAAGCAGATATTAAGCTGCTGTACCCACAGCGGTGTCACCGTGAGGCTGAGCGGTTGTAGGTGAGCCTCAGAAATTCCCTGTCTGGTTGTCTGTAAAATGGGGATAAGCTATTCATTTGTCTGGAATGCTGTGATCCTCAAATAACGGATGATGTGAACATCTCTGTTGAAATACTGCATCATTAATTTTCCATTGCTCTTTTGCCAACGTTTGAAGACATTTAGATCTATGATGGTTCAGACTTTAAAGCTACCAGCAGTACTGAAATAACTGTTTTCAATTTTTTAAAAAAAAATCTTCTTTCCTAACCTCTTTCGAAACATTTGCAACTTGAGCCTGAAATGCATTCTCACAGAAATAATTGATTATGTTTCCTGTGCTTCGCTTCTTCAAATAATGTCAGAGCATATTCAATAATTAATTCAAACCCAATAAGAGTTTTCCGTCCCCTCTGTATTTTGGAAGCAGATTCCTGGATGTTGTTGCACTGTGACTGTTGGCCAGGAGTCTTGACTGCTCGGTAACTCACCCACACAATAACAGCTTTGATCCTTTTCAGAAAATAAAGCAGAAATCAGAACTGGAACTTTGACAATCATTTTGTACAAAAGGGAGTAAACGGTACACACATTTCTTGAGTTGCTGGGTTGCTGCAGCCTTTGGTCCAGGTTTTAGGCATTCATTTCCACCTGAAATGACATTAAAAGCAATTTTTAGAGAGTTGATGGGCTTTTTCTAAGATTTTTCCTCCTATCAATAAAAAGTAAATTTCAGATGATTGGAGGCTGCTCATGAAAATTAAAGCAGATTTACACATATTTTTAAATGGAAACATTTATCTACTTTTTGTACAGATAACACTAATAAGCTGCAAGATTTCCTACGAGCAAAGCTCTTCACACAGCCCAGCAGTGGGCAAATATTAATGAAACACATCATCCCAGGAATGTCCATATTATCGCTTTTGTTTTAAAAGCTGTCCACAGTAATGAGCTCAACATAACCTTTTGCCCCTCAGATTTCCACAGAGTGATCCACCTGGCAAAGAGTTAAGTCCAGACCATAACTGCACAACACAGCCTGTAAGTGTCAGCATCTTTTCCTTGCAAACTCTGTGTGCATGTGCATGTGTGTGTGTGTCTGAGCCCATGTTTTAAAGACTCTGCCTAATCACACCTCACTTATTTATAAGTAGAACATGTGGTTTGACTTTGCACCCACTTTTCTACTAGGAGACTAAATGTTAACACCCAGTGGCACCTGTCTTAGATTAGTGAATAGTTTACTACAAATGATGGAACCAAACTGATGGGATTATACTTGGTTCAGAAGCACAAAATTGAGTCAAACAGGCTTTTGTCTTTTCTTTATTTATTTATTTCATGGTACAGCGGATGACACTAAAAACAAAGGGAAAATGTGTCTATAATGCTGTAGTTAAAAAACATCTGACAAGTTTTGCTGACATTTTTTCTGTGTGGAAGGACCTGAAAATCTCATGTCCACTTGACAAGAGCATTTTTGTCATTCCACAGTGGCAAAACAAGTACAAAATGTGAAGTGGTCTGCACATATGGCCTTAGAGGGCACTGAGGTTTGGTGAGGGTCAACTTTTTTTGGGTCTGGGTAAATTTCATGGTCCCAGCTGTCCAGATGATTTGCAGAGGACACCAATATACTGAAGCAACCTGCTGTGAATCTTCATCCAAACAGGTTAATGCATGGCAGGCACCCTGTATGGTTCTCAACAACTTCACAAAAATAAACTTTCACTGGCACTAGCTACCTTGAGCTTTCCTCTCCTTGTCTTCTCATTGACTGGATATAAATTTCATGATTCTCCTATGATCATCTAAAACTCTCTTCTCCCATAAATATCAGTTAATTCTCAGCAGTATTGTCAAGGAAAGAGTTATATTTTTACGGATACTGTGTTTTTTAAATTCTGAATTAACAATCCAAGTACTTAGGTACAGCCATGATTGAAATTTTTTTTTTTTTTAACAAATGTAGTATTAAAGAGGCAACGATAGATTTCTTTTTTAATGCTTTCCACCACTGCCCAAATACACACACGTATGTCTGCCCACTTACACATGCATTCATACTAACACATACATGAACACACACATTATTACTTCACACTTAGACTGTTGACTCCCTTTTATCTCTACACATGTCTGATATATTATTTTCCCTTGTTTGTCATCAACCTCTGTTTATCAATGCCTCTTTGTCTGATTAGTGTTGTGAGCTGCTTTGGCATAAATATGTGGAGCGGGGGGGAAAAGTAAATTTATAGAGATCAGTTTGTTGCTTTTCTGGATCCCTTCATATTGTCTGTTGCTCTGCCCAGTGAACCTTTCTCCTTTCCCAGGGTATTTTTGTGGTGTCAAATACTGCAGCAAGGCTTTGTCATTTCTTTGGAATGCACACTGCATGGTTGCTGTAATACTGTTGCTCTCGTGTTTTCAAACCTCTATTTTAGATGTCTTTGCTGACACAAATTGGAGTAATTTAAGAGGCAACTTACAAATAACTTATTTTTCTGTATTTTATTATGATCCCTTAATTGCTGATTCGCAGACATGAATGGAGCAGCACCATCAAACTTCTGCCCTTTTCAACCTTCTAGTCAGAAGGGACTCATGGTATTTCACTTCATGTTAAAAGATTGAATCATTGGCTTTCATGTTCAATTATCCAAATATTTTTCTGCCGAAGGAAAGCTCAGTGTTTGATTGCAGGCACTCAGAAAAATAAGATACAAAGTAGCAGCACAAAATTGAAATTTAGAACCATAGGTCTGTGTCTTACACAGTTTGTTATTACATGGTAATCCTGGGTGAATTCAAATGTTCTGCCTTGCGTCTTGGCACAGAACACTGCAGAGCTCTTGGTGACAAGCTGGCAGATACTGTCCCACCAGTGTCTTCCTCTAGATAAGTGTGATTCCCAGAAATTCCTGTCACCTACCTCTCACTGCCACTCCTCCAGCTGTCCCGCTCCTTCATCACATCCCAGCAAAACCTCCACGGCAGCAGTAAAGAAATGGCCTTTTCTCCTAATTCCTCTTGTTGTTCCATGTACCTCCCTGTGCTGTGGTGCCCCTCAGAGAAGTTGGTGTGAAGCCATTCCGGGCACACACACCAGGTTTTCTTGCACTGTTGAAAAATGCTGCACTGAGCTCCTTAAGCAATGCACCAGTCACGGTTTGTGTCTCTGGACACGAGCCTTCTCAAAAGCATATGACTGAAATGGTGCTTTATTGATTGCAGCTCTTTGATAGGGAAAAAAAGTCAAAAATAGACTATGAATGCCAATAAATACAGTATGGGAATTGTGAGTTATTAGGGACATCAGGTTTCCAGCAGATGTTTTTATCCCGTAACAGAAGCTGATTTAACAAGTCTGCTTACAGCTGGCCTTGGAGCCCCATGGAGCTGAGTCAGCAAGCTAAGCTTTGTGGGGCTGAATCTTCTCTTGCCCTTCACCATCAGCCATACAAATAAGCTTTAATGATTTGAGAGAGCCTGAATTCGTGCTCAGCACCTTAACAGAGAGTGTGTGGTGGGATCGTGCAGTCGCTGCTGAGGAGAGTGGTTGTGTTGGTAAATGTAAGATGCTGATTTCCTCCTTCTGGGGAAAGGCTCCCACTTCTTTGTGAAAACAGCCCATGTGTTGAATATAGCTGGAGCTGCTTTTGCAGCAAGATGCCTGCCCTGCAGCTGTGAAACCTGCAGGTGCATAAATCTCTACCCTTTATGATAAAGTCTGTGTCGTGAACATTTTCTTATCACAGCAGATCAGGGAGAGAAGAAGAAGGCAAGGCTGAGGAAAGGCTGCTGACAGATTTGAGCTGCTTGGGAACATGGGCCACTATTTAAAGAAGGCATCCTAGTCGTGCTTTCCCTGGAGCTGGTAATAATTGTGCCTTTTGCTTCCATGGGAATAGGAGGAGGCCTTTGGCTGGCAAATGTTTGCATATAGCCCAAATCAAGTCATTAGTTGCCATGTGTCCAACCTGTATTTTAAGGCCCTCCAGCTGAAAAGTCCATTTGCATATTTATCCCAGCCAGGAACATGGTAATTAAGTCTGTGGCGTTGTACACAACCCCGAGGAAAGTCTGCAATTCAATAGTTCAGAAAGACTCCTGCTGATTTCAATGGGGCTTGGAGCAGTGACACACTCAGAGGGTGTTTACAGCATCCCAGACAATCCCAGTATTTGCAGGAATGATGAAATTAAAACTTCAAATTATCAGTGCCTCTGCCGTGGGAAAATACCAGCTCCAACTCTTAGACCAGCGAAAAAGCATTGCAAAAGGGGTGAAGTTTGCTCTCAGATGTGCTCTCCTGGCTGCTCATGGTACGAGTACACCCAGCCTGTCCCAGCTCCCAGCAAAGCTGCTCATCCCTGCCCGCAGAGGGGTGGGACGTGGGCTTGGACCCGGACAATGCACGAGGCTGTCAGCACAGCAGGTGGGGGGAAATGATTGTGCCAAAGATCAGCACAAAGGCTTTAGGCTGCCATTAACAGACTATCTTGCTATAAACAAACAAACAGCTGTAGCAGCAGAGGATACTTGAAAGGTAGATATATCTTCCATGTGGGGGGAAAATGTCTATGGTAGGAAAAAGGCATTTAGCAGAAGTGAAAATCCTTAACTACGTTTTATGGAGGCAGGCCAAAACCAGTTCCTGCATCTGGAGTTTTACTTTGCTAAAAGAGATGTAACAATCTTTTGTGTAATTCAGGAAAAAAAAAAAAAATAGTGTGAGCTGAAATTTTAACTGCACCCACGACAGCAACTGGGGTTTCTTTTTTCAAAGGTCTGAACTGTATTTAATTTATTTATTTGTTTATTTATTTGGATTTGTATTTTCGGGGACAAATACCTATCTGCTGTAAATCTCCAAAGTCCTCTTGATTACAGTGGAGATGTGCACCTTTCAAGACTGTCCTCCTCCACAGCATACCTGTGAAACTTCCCTCCTTCAGCAGCAGCCTAATGCACCATTTGTCTGGTTTGCATCTTTTTGCAGCTGATAATTGTTTAATTTACGCAAAACTGTGGCAAAACCCAAGAAACATTGCCAAATGTGAGAGCCATCTTAAAAGTAAATTGAAAATATCAAACCTTTTGAAAGGCGGTTCTACCTTCCACCAAGGTTGGTGCACTGCAATTTCTGCGCCCTCTTCCAGCTCCTCTATCTCGCTGTCCCTCAGATATCTTTGCCAGCATGGGTGGGCCATGCAGGAGAGGGGAGGTTTCATGTCATATTCCATCACTGAAAGAAAAGGGGAGGGAAAAAGAGGCCTTGCAAAAAGAGAAGAAACATTGACCCAGAGACAGCTAAGGGTGCCTGAAAGAGACAAAGATGTTGGGCCTGATTCAAGTCCCATTGAAGTCGATGGAAACATTTCAATGGGCCTTGGATC
The DNA here is from genome assembly GCA_013397845.1 of Melanocharis versteri. NCBI lineage: Eukaryota > Metazoa > Chordata > Aves > Passeriformes > Melanocharitidae > Melanocharis > Melanocharis versteri. Next base: position 76,906 of record VZTG01005666.1, on the reverse strand, counting down.
AGACCTCTGCAGTGAAATGAAATGGGGAAATAATGAATGGCTTCGGAGACAAACAAATTGGGAAGTGGTGGAGGGAGGAGGCACGTCTGTGTAGAAAAAGTAGTCTGGCAGGGAGAAGAGGGCCTGTGCAGTTGAGAACTCAGATAGGGGTTGGCAGCTCACAGCACAAGAGCTTGGCAATGGTCTGAAAATATTGAGAGAGAGATTTGTTTGCTTGGGGTTTGTAGTGTGTGGCAGCAAACAAGGCCCAGAAATGCAAAAGAGGGAAGAGCACCCGGCTGGCTGAGTGGAAAACAGAGCTGGTGATTCCAGCCAAGGGGACCCATCCCGGGGGATTTCCCTTCCCCCTGTCCACTTCTCGCTGGTTTTAGCCAGGAGTGCATTTTTAGCCTTTCAATATCTTACCCTGAAAAAAATGCATTCCAGGCAGGTTCTGGTGTAGCAAACTGTGGATGTGATCTAATAAATTCTCAACTGCTCGGCAAAATATCTAGCGCATTTTTTTTTAAATAAAAACACATAATGATTCACCATGAAAGTGTTAAATCCAGATTGTACTCCAGAGTTAAGCCAAACCAGCCTCAGATCCTCCTTCCTCATCCCGGCAGAAAATCCTTTGCCTAAGGTTTCTGGGAAATGGGAACATACAGGAAAAAAACCACAACAAACAGAAGTATGAATTTAATTACCAATACTATGCTCCAACCTCAAAGGGGAAGAAGAAAGATAATTGCTTAGGGTCTCTGAGTGGAATCCTGTCCCCATGGCCAAGACAACAACCAGTCTAGCCAGCATCTCAATGACAGGAGAGCAACGTGCAGCGTGTTTTCTGGTGTCAGTGATTCTGCATAGAGTCATAACAGGTAAGTGAAATGGTAATTAAAAACTAAAGAAAGTGCTGGCCAGAGGTGAGAACAGGTGGCATGGGGAGGGGGCAGCAATTTGTTGAGTATAAAAGGGCAAGATAAAAATATACAGCAACAATAAAAGCAACATTCTCATGGGGAATTCTTGCAGACAGAGAAATAAGGATCTGAAATGAAAAGGTGGACGGGTTTTTCCCCAGCCTGCATAAAAGAGCCTGGACAATATGTGGCAGTCCAGCAAATGCTAACAGGTTGTTATGACAAAGCAAAATGTCCTGTGGGAAAACAGATTTGGAGTGGCAAATGTGCTTGCGAGGGGTAAGTGTGAGCTTTTGAGGAGGAACGGCCACGACAAGGAGGGGAGGATACGGTGGTTCTGGGGGGTGAGGGCTGCCGGGGATCCCCGGTGTGCTGCCTGCCAGGAGCACGTGTGCTGCTCACGGCTGTGCCAGGACAACATCCAGCTGCTGCTGGTGGCACCGTCCTGCTTGCTGTCCATGCCATGGTGGTTAAGGTCAGGGACATGAGAGGGGAGGCAGCATCTTGCTCTGACTCGTGGGCCTCTCCAGTGGTTGAGGTTTGAGGCAGCAACTCTCAGAAGCTGAGGGGAAATGGGCTTGAGGGTGACATTAGATGCAAACAGAAGAATAATTTGGAGAGGAAAACCTTTGAGCAAGAGCAGAGTCCCTTTGGTCATGTGCTGGTTTGGTTTTGGTAAATGAACATACAGCGTCTCTAAAATATTTTATTGGTATTACAGATGGCTGTCCTAACAGAAATATGTCCTCCTTTCAGCTTGGAAAGCCAAGGTTGATTTGGTCTTAAAATTTACCTATTGAATTTATCTTTTCCTTGTTTAAGACATGCACAGAAAGCACCTGAACTTATTTAGAAAACAGGGAAACTTGAAGTCCTAATATATCAGATGATATTTCTCTTTGGTTGGGGGAGGAGAGATTCCCTTCTCCTGAGGTTACAGTTCTTTGCTGCCAACCTGCAAGTGATTTTCCCTTCATGCAGATAAAATGATAGAGAGATATACATGAGGGGTCTGCTCCTGAGTGATTTAAGTGATCCCTTCTTTCTTACATGTATTTGTTTTGGAGTTTTCATCTGGTTTCCTAAAAAATCTTGAGCTTATTTTCTTACTTCATTCAGATAAAATTATAAAAGGCTACTGAATGTTTCTTGGACATAAAATACCTTCCAGCAGGAAAATAGCACCTTGTCATGCAATGTCAGCTCAGATCTTTTTAACCTGCTCATTGATTATTTCTGTAACAGTTTATGAATTATCATTCCTATGTTTGCTTGTTGCTGCTAAATGTCTCTGCAAGTCAAGGGTTATAAGGTGCATTTTATAGATACATAAAAGGAAAATAGACTATTTTTCTATAATTCTATTAAAAATGCAAGCAATCAAGAGGCAGAAGTCTGTAGGAATCATTCCTTCCACAAGTCATTTCAGACGAGTTTTAAATTTTGATACACCAGGGGAGAAAAATATCTCCCTGTATGTTTGCAAAATACCTACTTAGGTGCAAACTGTATTTTGACAGAAGTCTTTGATCTCTATCAGAGTGCAAATGACTAAAAATTAAACATGAGGAAGAGCATGGGGAAAAGTATTCAGCACAAACTAGACAAGGGGGATCTTTTTCTTCTTCATTTGAAATGTCATTTAAATTCTCCTTCGTAGACAGGTATTAGGAGACACCACGTTGGTTCTGATCCTGCTTTGTTCCCCTCCTCCTCAGTCACCTGCAAGAGGAGATAGGTTGTGGAACTTAGGCTAAAAGATGTCAAGTGGGCCTGAATTTTCTGGCTCTGGGGCGTTCCCAACCTGTGTGGGGCTGTGCCAGACCCTTTGGCCCCTGAGCTGCAGGAATCAGCAGCCACAGAGGGCTCCAGCAGTCGATGAATACACAAATAAAAGTGATTACAGACATTGCACAGAAAAGTCAGAAAGTATCTTTTGATATCTGGGAAATAAATTGGGCTTAATCCACAAAAGATTCAACACGTTCTGTCCTCTTTTGTCTGCCATAGCTCTACAACTGTCTTAGCTTATCTTGTGTAAATCTCTTTTTTGACAGGCACATATTGAAAATACTGGTTGGATATTTTAATAATCCATTCCTCCCTGCTCGTGAGAGGGATCTGATGAGAATAAAAACAGTGTTATATAGGTGAATTAGGTGAAAGGCAGGTGGTGAACCCTCTACTCCCTGCCAATGCCAGCCTCTACCCGAAATTCCAAAAGTAAAATATTGCCCTGATATCCTGATTTACATTTACATCTCTCAGATATTTGTATATGTTTTCAACTTGGAACAGTGCACGTTATTCAAGTCTAGCCTGTTTGTATGTCCTGGCAGCTTGTAGTGTTAAACAACAATTTCAAACAGTTCAATTAACACTTTTCTTCATTTTCTGTTCTAACAAATATGGGCAAATGAGTCCCATGAATAACAGGAGTCTGTGTTTATGCTGAGAGCTTTCAGCTTCTAAGTGTGCTCTATGGTCCCATTAAAATGTCACCATTTAACACATGCAAATTTAGTGAGAGTCACACATTTAATATTAAGCACACACTTAATTTTTTTACCGGGTATAGCTTCCCACCTCCTTGCCAGCTGGAGGCGTTGGAGATGATGCTTTTTTTGTCTCCTGCATGTTCAGGGGCGTGCAGTGAAGGCAGGAAATGAACATAGCCCCATTAGCACAGGCTGTGACTCCTGCAAGGGAGCAGAGCACTGCAGGGATAGCCCAGCACACTGGCTGCTTTGGCTATCTGCATGTCCGAGCACAGGGGTGTGGGGACAGTCCCTTGCCTTCACATGATATAATTTGCCACATTCCTTCGGTGGCAAAGTACTGGTCGCAGTATTTCTGAGAGTGCTGCGGAAAATTAAAATATCATTTGAAGAGGCACGTGAGAATAAGCTTGTTGGGATCGCACATCTCTTCATTGTTATGGGCCTGTCTTTCCAGGTTCTGCACTTTCGGTGACTTTGTTCCTGATGGAAACAGGAAACAATGCCACTCTTTAGGCGTTAAATGCTGCCAGCAGTCCCCGGCTCACAGCCAGCGCTTTGCGGGGGGATTGGTTCAGTTCCTCCTCGATCTGCGGCGACATTTCCGAGCGTGGAAGCCACGGGGGCCGAGGAGAGAGCCCAGCCCCGGTCTCGGTAGGCAATAGCCGCAGCAGGGCGGGTTGGTGCCCTACATTCCGGTGCTGCTCCGCCGCAATGGTTAAACCCGCCGGCGCCGGGGAGCGCAGGTAGCGCACGGAGCGCGGGCTGGAGAGGGAACTCTCTTGCTGATCACCATCTGGAGAGCACAGACTCCAGCTCACTCCGACTTATTTTTAGGCACCAAGCTTCGTAGTCTTTGAGGGCGAAGAGAGGGGAGTAAAAATAGGCCAATTAGTGTAATTTCTAAAAAAAATTCCTTAAAGATCTTGAGCAATTGCAAAGGTGACTTTAGAATTTAAGAGGAATGAAAAACAAATGGGCTGGGTAGGAAATTTGGGGCCTCTAAGAAGATCGCTTAGCCAATAAATTGCCTTTTTTATTCGAGGATCTTTGAAGTGTCCTCCCAGGAGGGACTATCTTAAAGCTAGCTTTAGTTAGTAGCATTGGGTTGTTAATGGCTTTCGAATGTACCTTCCCTATTTTCTAATCTTACTGTAGCCTCTTACCTTCCCTAATCGTTTTATTTTTTCACTCTGTGCTTGAAGAGCAGACTTAAAACTGTGAAAAGCGGGAGTTTTGTGTAAAAACAAGGTGATATGTGACATTGTTTCAGGCTTGCATGATCTGTTCCCTGTTTGTCACACAGACTCACGTTAGTTTGTGTGCAGCATTGTGAATTTTAGGAAAAGATTTCAGTCCTGCTTGGAAATCTCTGTGCCATCAACTCGTTGGACATCTGGTTTCAATTTACAATGTATCTGCCTGAGGGTACATAGCACCCCCAGGGTAAATAATAATAATAATGTTAATAATAATAACAATATCTATAATATAGTAATAATAGATGTAAATGAAGTACATGTTCTTGTGTTTCCAATGCGGGAGAAAACAAATTAGAAAATGAATTGCCTGGAGGTTAGTATTTACATTGCACGGATGGTTTACATTTTAAGCAACATGAAAACAGACTGCCTTCAAGGAAGACCAGGAATATTTTGTGAAGATTTATTTATACCAAAGATTTGAGGAAATGTTAAAACCAGATGAATTCTATACACAATAAAAGTGCTAGATCAAGGAACTTTGTTCAGCACCAACTATGGGTCTAAGTATATGAGTAAAATCTATATTTCAAATCAGTGATGGGTAAATATCTGCAACCCAACAGGAAAACAAAATGTTTTCTGAAGCTAAGTGCAGATACTCCCCTGTGAAGGTTAAAAGAAGGTGGCTTGATGGAACTGCATGTGTGGGGGAATTTTTAGACTCTCTAGTATTCCCACTTGAGTCTGTCTTCAAGAAAGCAAAATCTTTCCCAGAAAAATATCAATTTGAATAAAGCTTTCAAAGAAAGTGAGAAAGACAAATTAGTGATGGCACCAGCAATCATTAACTCGCTCACATTTTGTAATAATAATCTTTACTTTTATTCCAAAAAAGAGGAGCAGCTTTAAGACAGACTCCACAAGTCTGTTGACTGTATCTTTCACCCAGCTGTCAGAAGTTCAGGTTCAAGGTGCTCCTCGAAAGCAGACACAATCACAACTTGAACCTCTGGGTCTCATCTCCTGCACCCTGACTCTCCAGCTATTAAATATTCATTCAGCTGTGTGTTTTCCTTCCTCTTGCTTTTCAAGCAGAACTTCAGGGGGTCTCAAGGTCTTCATGCAGACCTTGATGTAGAAACCTCACAGGTAAAATTCCCATTTCACAGCGAGACTGAGAGCAGCAGCAGAAATTGCAGTAGAAAGAATTCCAGTGCTGCAGGTCGCTGGAAAACACTGGAAGGAGGACAGCAAAACATTTGGTGAAGAACAAATGCCTTTGGGTGTGCTGTCTTAGCTGGCTGAGCATTGTCCTAGAAAATGGTCAGGGAAGGGAATAGCTGGGTGACAGGAGGTGCTGCTGCTCAGAACAACCCCTCTGCCATGAGCATGGTACATGGAATGAGACCTTAATTAACATTGTGATAAATAAGCATGATTTGGCTTTTATGCAGTTTACACCTAGGTGTGTATGCATGTGAAAGGGAAGAAGAAAATACGTTGTTTATTTCCGTAGAAATATGCTGAAGGGAAAATTCAGGGAAGGAAATCAACATGGAATGTGCTTAAAGAAATACTGACAGAACCATGGATAGTGTTCACATTTCACTGCCAAATACAATTACAGAGCAGGAAAGCTACCAGGGAAGAAACAGTCAAAATCCAAGTTGCAAATATCTATTCAAGCAACAGAAAATATAATTTCAAAATTAAACTTTTTCCCAAGTGAAGAAAAGAAAGAAAAGTTTCTGGAAGGTGGGAATATATAGTGCCATGTCTGAGAACCGCAAGAAATTGGAAAAACAAGTAACCAGAAGCTGAAATTAATTATTTGAGTGCTTCAGAACAGAAAAAGAACACTTTCAAAAATGGAAACATGAATAAACATAGAAGGGGAATGGGAACCAGAACAGCGTTTAGTGTTATTTTCCAACAAATTGAAAGATTAATACCTACATTACCCTGTGCCTTGCACATGTCATCAAGTTTAGACAGCATCAGAGACAAAAGACCTGAAAACAGAGGGCATGAACAACAGTAAAAATAAAAAATAGTCCTGAGCCAGTCAAATATCTATTTGGTTTTAGGGAAATTTAGATAGAACATTAATTCTCCTGGAAATGAAACATGAAATGGAGGTGCTCTAAGTGGATATAGTATTTGGCCAGGTAGCTAGTTATAATGGCCGGGTTAAACACAAAAAAAAAGCTATGAAGATAATAGTGGGCACCCTGAGCTACTTTATCTTCAAGAAAAGCATAGGAGGAAATAGATGCAAAAAAATGCATTTTATTCTCCCTTACAAAGACTTAAACAAGAGGAGACATAGGAAGATCGGTGGATAGCTGTGATACAGATTTTAAAAAGTCATCACAAGACCAAATTAAAGACACCTGTAAGTCCGGATTACAGTTCTGTGTGTGAGTGGGAGCTGTGGAGGAGACAGGACCATGGATGAGGTTTAAAGGTCCCAGTCTCAGCATGGCACAGTTCTGGAATAGAACCACAGTAGTGGTAAGGGGCTGGTGTTATGCTCATGCTGAAAACTGAAATTAGGCACCCAGCCCTGGCAGAGGTGTGTGAGTGAAGTGGCTCTGGGTAGATCTCACAAAAATGAGGAAATCAGACAGTATTCTGTCAGATGAGATTCCACTTCTTTACGAAACTATTTACTTTAGAAGGTACAAATTAAACTACATATTCACTCCTCTGGGATCCAAATTTGCTGTGAACTCCTGAGGAAAATGATTTAGGCATCACTATGGACAGCTCAGTAAAGACATCTGCTCAAATTCAATATGTAGCAGCAGTCAAAATTGTAAATTAGATGTTAGGCTGCATTAAGAGCTGAATGGCCGTAATACAGGAAATATGGTACCATTTATAAATCTGTGAAACAGACCTGGAGACTGAGAGCTTTCGGTTTGTTCTCTTGATCTCGAACAAAGAAAAAGAAAGAAAGAAAAACCAGAAGTCTGAGGTGGCAACAAGGGATCATAAGAGTTACAATGAGGAAACATTTAACATTGGAGTCCTTGGGAAAGAGGATCTAATTTCTAAAGAGGAAAAAATAAGCATGCAGGTAAAGGTAGAAACATATGCTGTGGTGGAAGCTGAAATGGAAATCAGACATTCTTACATTGCTCTTTTGCACAGAACCATTTCTGTGGTATTTGAGACAAGCACAGGCTTTTATAATTCCACTTGGTCTTGGAGATCCGCTAGAGCTGCTGACATGAGGTCTGGAGTTTCAAATGCTTTTGGTCATTCAGTGTTTGCAGAAGAAGGTAATGTTTCAGGAAAACTTCGATTCTTCTCACTTTTAACACTTTTCATGTTTCTAGGGACATTTGCAAAAGGCTCATTTGTATAAGTTCAAAAACTCTCTTTAATTAAAAAGCCATCTTTGTGAATGCAAATGAATACATCAAAAACTCTCAGAAGTCCACACAACGAATAATTAATCTAGATTTCAAGGACTCTCTAACACTATTACATCATGAATATCTCCCTTATTCAAGAATGGGCACCCTTCTAGCAATTAAAAGAAAAATTTAGAAGATAATTAGACACAATTCTCATCACAATATTTTACACAGGTATATGATTTGGAAATTAGGTCAAGGGAGGGAGGGAAAATGGTGATTCATTACAGAGGCTCCAAGAAGCAGAATTGCCCCATCATAACTTCTAAGTAATTTGTTTTTCTAAATTGTCAGTGTAACAAATGACCATTGTTAATAAGTTAGGGAGCCAGAGAACACCTTCAAGTGTATGAATAAACTGGGTGCAGTCTGACATCTGTCTTTAGCAAAAAAATTGCCAATAAAATTGTTGAGAAGTTTATATATTACAAAATCTGCAGACTGTATATTGCTTATATACCGTGGTGATGGGCCATACAGAAAAAAAGATGATTACTCCTTTAATGTTGCACTTGCACAACAGCAGTGACAGAATAAACCTGGGGTGCCAAAGCAATTATGCCAAAATACATCAGCCCTCGCACTCCCTGAAATAATAGGGGAAGGGATAGATGTGATTTATTTTAATGGACCAGCAGAGATAATAAAGAATTGCTTAATGTCTTTCTTCACAGATTTAGATCTTTACGATAAGGTTTTTATGAAATGGAATATATAACCCAAATAAAGTGAAACCAGATTTAATGAAATTGCCTGTCAATAGCACATTTACAAGTTTGGGGGTTTTTCCTTCAGTCTGGTTCACACAGCCTTTTTTTGATAAGTATTAATAGCTACTGTAGTCAGATGGTTCTCTGAGCAATCAAAAGTTATTTTCTGTAACTGATAGTATGGTCTGGTGGAAGACAATGTCCAATAGCTCAGGCAGGTCTCAGGAGTTCAGATATCCCAATTCTGACACTGGTTTTGTTACTGCTTTGCTGTTCGTAGCATGTGAGGTAGTATTAAATAGGTGTAAATAGTACCAAGGACACAGAATTTCTCATGGCTTTAATTAATGTCTATGAAGGGCCTGAATAAACGCCCCCTTGAAGCCTGGAAGGCTTTCTAGACATCCAAAGTATTATTGTTTAAATAGTCTGAAGCTTTAACAGTGTTTCAAGCAAAGTTGAGTACACATAGATAACAAAATTTCATTTATGTTTTAATATTCAGAAATTTCAAATAAAAAGTTTCTAAGATGAATATTTTTAAAAGTATACAATCTAATGTGCTCATAAGCATATATTTACTGCATTTTGCCATTTTATCTGTAAGCAGTACATCAAAATTTTGGAGAAAAAATAATTTCCTGTTCTGTATATTCTTCTGTGGTTGTGCTGCTGCACATTCAAGAGGTTTCAGCAGAAACTCGATAGCATGCTCTTTGTGTGAGCAGCTCAAAGACCAGTAGGGCAACCTAGTGTGTGACAAGATGAATATTAAATCTGTTAGTGCCGAGTGTCTCATTTCCCAGCACTGAATTGAAACTCTTTCTGATACTTTTATGAAGAAATCTTTTTAAATCGCTGTTGAGATCTGGTCTAGATGGGAGCTGAGGTCAGGGAGAGGATTCCCAAGTGACTTACCAGAGCTGAATTGGTAGTGGCAGAAGCCTCATCCCTGGAAACGTTAGAGGCGAGGCTGGACAGGGCTCTGAACAACCTGTTGGAATTACAGATGTCTCTGCTCATAGCAGGGGGCTTGGACTAGATGACCTTTAAACGTGTCTCCAACCCAAACTATTCCATGATTCTGTTTTCAAGCACTTGGCAAAAACTGGATCATTAATATTCCGAAACCCTTGTCAGCAGAGCCATTCCTGTCTTTGAAGAACTAGTGCTGTTCCCCTAAAAAGAGCTTGTAGAGTAGGAATTCTGCTGCTATTCTAGGAATCCTTCTCCCATTCACCTCTGCCTCCTCTGATATGCCCTCTAAGAGATCCCTGTCGAGTCAGAGGCAAAAAACTCAACCAACCTCTGTTCCTGAGCTTCTGCTTTTGAACCAAACACACGCAATTTCTGATGGGTGCTTTTTTTGCCTGCTTTTGTTGAGAGGTTCTCTGTTGAAGACCATTAAGAGTGAGGAGAATAACTTCAGAGAAAACACTGGGTGTCACACGGGGCAGGTTCTGTTGCTCAGAACCCAGCAGGTATCCAAGCTGTTAGTCTGTATGAGCAAAGAAACTGAAAAATATTCAGGTAGGTTTCTGGGAGTTAAAATTGTCCACTACTTGGAATGATTAATACAAGCAGTAGCAAAGCTCCTTTATGGAACCAAACAGCTGAAACAACAGCAATCTCCATCCCAAATACAGTCAGGTTTTATGACTTGAAGGAAAAGCAAGCATTGGAGGGGATTTCAACGACATTGTTCATGAGTATTTTTGTGTCTGCTTGAGATGAAGGAAATACCAGAGCAATGGGAGAAGAGGAAAACGGCAGACTCAGAAGGATGTTAGAGTCCAGAGGACAAGCCAACAGAGTGAGTGTTCAGGACCAGTGCTGGCTCAATGAGGTGATGAAGAAGTTGGTGTTGGCTGGATGAAATGTTATTGAGGCCCGAGGTGTAACAGCTGCCCTTCATTCCAGAGAGCTGTAAAGAAGCACTTACAGTCACTTATGAAACTATAGCAGTCTCCAAATCAAAGCCAAGAAACAAGTCATCACCCAAAAAGCACAGGCAAGTGCCTGGCCATCGAGGAATATTTGGTAGAGTGAGGAGAGGGAAGCAGAGGACATACAGACATGGGGCAGAAGTCCAGAAAGAGAGAGTGAGATTATTTACCAGGGTTCAAGATGTGGGCTGGAGGCATGGGCAAAGGAGAGATCTCCTACTATTTGATTTTTTGTGTGTTCAGGAAGATTATATTTTACCAGCCTTCAGAGGTATGCAAGTTTGGATGGAAGATGCTCTCACTGCATTCAGTTTTTCCTTCTCTCTAGAAAAATCTCTTTTTTATAGCCAGCTGCTTGAATCCAAAGGAGGAACCATGTGCATTATTCAGGGAAACCTGTCTGAGTGCCCATCTTTTCTCCTGCTCTTGACTCTAACAAGGCACCCTATGAGACTGAACACAGAGAACGCAGAAATATGAATCAGCATTATACCCCACTCTGGTATGTTATGGAAGAGCCACAGAGACCCACAGTAAACTTAGAGAACCATAAATACTTATTTCACATCTTCAGAATCGTCTCTCTCCTTGAAAATCATAAACCTGAGCAATCTGTAGAAAGTTTCCAGTGAAGTCAGTTGCTCATTTTCAGCAGGAAACAGTATGGTCCAAATAGAAACAAAAAAGTCCATAACTAGGTGCTTGCCAAGAGATTTTCTTCCTGCAGGTACAGAGGCAGAGGAAAAGCCTGTAGAAGACATTGCAGTAATGAAAATCTCATCTCCCTATTGCTCCTCTCTTCTCCACTCCAGCATCTCAACGTAGGGCATAAAAGATCTCATGATCAAAAATTTTGGGTATCATTCTTTATTTTCTCCTAGGAGTCTGAGAAAGTCTGCTGGGAAACTTTGAACGGAGTTCAGTGGGATTTGGATCAGGTACTCAGGGAGAGGGCTGAGGGAAAGTTCTTGATGGTTGCAGTGTAAAAGTATGAGGGTGGTAGTCAGAACAGCCAGGAAATGAAATGGGGTAATGATGCACCTAATAACTTACTGAAAATCCTGCAACAGGGAATAGAGCCAAAATCTCAGTGGAGATGTGAGTCTTTATTTCAAAACAGAGCAAGAAGCCTCTTGGCAAACTTCCCAAAAGCAAGGTGTGCAGCTGAAAGAATTATTTCCAAACAATTCCATTCCAGAAGTAGAGATTGAATGGAGATTACCACGGCTACCCCCAGGGCATGACCTACCAGGGCTGGTGAGGTAGATCAAGCTGGTGAGCTCTCTCTAAAGAGTGACGTTTCAATAACATATTGTGTGATAAGGGCCAGATCCTCAGCTGGGGTTGGCAAGGGCAGCTCCGAGGACACCAGAGGAGTTGTGTCATTTTGTGCCAGGGGAGAACCTGGCCCGCGGAATGCACGCAGAGATGATTCATGGTTTAATACCAGGTAACACAAGGCTCTGTCAGAAAGACTTTAAACTAATAAACTGTGATAATCTAATCTTGTTATCTCAAGTACAAACCACTTCATCAAGCTCAGATTAAGTCAGTATGGGCTACATCTTCCCAGCCCTTTAGGAGGAAAAGTGCGGTAATTTACCATCTGGTTATAATGTGAGGGTCGCACGGAAAGAACAAAAGTCTCTCAATATATATCATTTTTTGTATTCTAGAAGTTTGGGATAATTACTCTACTGTCAAGAACTATTTGTAGGAAAGTTATAATGAGGGGATATGAAGAAATAGTCATTATTGCTCAGCTCAGAAAGCTTACAGGGTTTGCAAAATAGGGTAGAAGTTTTGCCGAAATACTGCTATTGTTCAGGCTCTGGTACACTGACATTTCTAATATTGCTTCATTCACTTTTTCATTTTACATCTATTTGTACAAGCTTGGAAGTCAATGCCACAAGTCAGTCTGTACTTATTTGGGTGAAACCAAAATCCCAGGATACTTGACCTCTTCCTTTTGTGCAATCCTATATTGCACAAAAATCCCTGCCCTCCTAAATTCAGTAACTAAAATTTGGGGTGACTTTCCCAACTTATTAACTTTCTCAGGCCATTATTTCTCAGATATTTCTCAGATAATGGAAGGTTATCTGTCTTTATTGTAAGAGTAATTTTTTGGAAGTCGACCCTAACTCAGTTGTTGGTGGAAGGATTTCTGTTTTGAAGACAATTCGAACAGATTATTAAAATATATTATTTCAAATTCTTTCTGATAAGCCCTTAAATGAGCGAGGTAAGAGGCATAAAATTGATAAAAGATATCTGGGAAAAGAAGTAAGATAAGATATTCTTCAGATGGTTAACAGAAGGCAAAGGGATTGCAGGGAGATGTAGGTTTTGCTTACACATAAAGAAAAGATTTTTTTAATACATAACTAAGATTAACATGATTTAAAAATCACTCCTCTGTTATTTTGGACTCATCTATAACCAAGTCTGTAAAAATTCAAAGTAACTGCATATGACAATGGCTGTAGATGAGACTTTCAGGCAGATGCCATATTCCACTGAAGCTAATGAGCGCCCTTTGCTTGATCTCATTTGGCTTTGGGATGCTCCACTTACCTTTTAATCAAAATCTTGCAGTCATAATTGAGCTGTCTTGGTATTGGAAGTATTAAAGGTGTGTCAAGACACTCTCTTACTAATCCAGGAAGGGCCAGTCTTTCCTGAATCCCAGAGACACTTAATGGTTTATGGGACATGACTTTACTCTAGGTGTCATCTTTTAAATAGCAAGTAAAATTAAGGTCTGGCCATTTGTGATTATAAAAGATCATTAATTTCATTAAGAATTGAGGTGCTCAATTCCCTTGCATCTAATTGAATTGTGCTTAAGTTACATTTCTTTGTTTTTCTATTATTTCCTGCAAAAGAGTGATTTGTTCTGATATTTAACCTGGAGTTTAAATGATGAGACATAAAATGGACAGCCTTAAACCCACATACACATCTTTGATAGCGCTTAATTTATAAGTGATTCTTTCATATCCTTTTTTTGTTTGTGGTGATTATACTGGCTTAATAATATATCTGTGATATAGAATATATTGTGTATCAGCACATACCTCCCTTACCCTATAGGTAACATAAAATTTATCATATGTCCATCATTTATTAAGAATTAGACAAAATAACCAGTGTGGGAACAGTCCTTGCTCCTCACATGGAAAGATGCATCTGGTTTTTCCTTTGAAACATCCAGATAATGAACATCTGAACTGAACCAAATAGGTCCTAAGTTAAAGGACGCCAAGCTGTCAAAAAAATTCTCAGCAAATATTCATGAATATCTAAGAAAGGAATAAAATTGTTCATAAATAACTGAAAATTATAAATAATTTTTATATAATATTTCAGCTTCTTCAATAATAATGAAAAATATTTTTTAGGCACACGAGAAAACTGTTGTGAAAGATTTTATTTAAAATAACAGACTACTGCTTCTAGGAAGAAGAACTTACTCAAATTTGTTCCATTTTTGAACTGGTAACCTTTGGGGCAATGAATGCTGTGACAGAGAAAGGACTGATGCAGCAACCCCAGCTCCTGTGAGGCACAGGGACCCCTTGCCTGAGTGAGGGCTTCTCCTGCAGGCCCTCAGTGCCTCAGTTTAGTAACCTGAGGAAAATGTCCTTTATATTGTACCTAGGGAAGGGTAGACTATGTGCAGGTGTGCTCCTACGGGGTGAAAAAAGCAGTAAAAAGCTCTGACAAGGTAAAATCAGGTACAAAATTGAGAGTTCTCTTCTGATTTGTGCAGTCATTAGATATCTTAATTTTATCATTGAATATGCAAGCATGCACTGTTTTTAATTGCAGATTAACTGATTGCACTGTCTTTGATTTTGATCCAACAGAAGTAAAAGACAAGTATATACTGTTATCCGCAGAATTTAAAAAAATATTTACACTTTAGGTTGAATTCTAGATTGTTATGTGTTGAGATCATTTTTTCTGTGATTACCAAGAACTCTTCTGCATTTAAAATGATTAAATCACTCACAATCAATTTGTTATGCAAATTTTGAACTCCTTCCTCGATACTGACTCTAAGGAGTCAAGATGAGTTTGGATTTAATGATAACTGAATAAAGTCAGGGCGCACTGAATTCATCATAGGATTTGTTCCTGTTTGAGGAAATGCACATCTTACTCAAGGATTTCTCCTCAAAGGAATATCGATTGCCAGTGACATTCTTAAAAGCGTTAGTCAAAAAGAAAGGAGTTTTTGCTATGATTTTCTAAATAAATATCTGGTTTCCTTCAAACGCCTGACACCAAGATGGAGATGGTTATAATAAAAAATAGATCTTAGAGAATGGACTGCAACATGCCTGTTTGTAGTGTTTATAAGCGTATTTGATTTCACATTGCTCTTTTTCTTAAGCTATATCAAGAACAGCTTAACTGCCTGTGATGATGAGCTCCTCTCAGAGCTCTCTGCCTGATTCCAGCAAGTCCAGTACTTGGTGCAGTTCCCTCTGTCCACCCACTCTGCTCAGGCAGCTGTGTCTCCTCTGTGTCACTTGGTCACCACAAGGCTGCAATACCTCTCCTAACCATTTTGCTTCTTTTAAAACAATTAGTTATGTATTTCTAAGTGTCTCACTAGCTGCACTCCTGCAAGGTTTGCAGGTTCGGATTCCTGTTAGACTTCACTTGAAACTTCATCTTCCTCAAATATTCCATTTGCATGCCTGTTTGGATTGTGTCAGTGCTCTGGTAGTATTCATAAGCAAATATGATTGTAATTTAGGCCTCCTCTTGTCAATGATGCATGAGAGATTTACAAGCATTAATACGAGTTAGGATGTAAATCCTTTGCTCAACAATAGCAGAGAATAACCCCCTTCATATAGATTCTGATGACCTATGAACCAAGGGTCAAGTGGGCCGTGCCACAAATTATCTGACAGCAACAGATGCCAAAGTCTTGGGAGGAGAAAAAAATAACAAAAAACTGAGGACTAGGAAATGCTCGGTTCATTTTCACAAAGAGAAAGCAATTGCAGCTATTCCTATAACTTCATGCATCAGCCACTGACACAGCCACAAATTATAAGAAGCAAAACAAAGATTCTTTCTTGCCTGGCAGCAAACTTCCTTCTTTCTCCAAAAATACACAAAAGCAGCTCCAAAATAAATAGTCATCACAATTAATTACCTACCCAAACTGAGGGCTGTGCAATAAATCTTTAAAGTTTTCAAGTGCGCTTTCAGTATAAGGGAATGTTTGGAGAGTTGAGCAGCAGAAACCACAAAGTATGTCAATTCTGAAAATAAATGATGTTTTCATAACTCTGAGATAATCAGATTAGTTCTCCACTCCTTTGCCTCAAGTTTTATACCTGCCTAACTCCATTGATTTCAATAGGGGTTTAATCTATGCCACATCAGGTCTATATCAGTCCTACATCAATTGTAAATTGATTTACACCAGTTGTAAGTTAGAAGAGGATCACACCCAGTGTAATAGTTCACAGGCCTTATGGTTTGTTCTGCCTTTGCATACTATTCTGAAATCCTTGTGTTATTACTTTTGGCTGTTGTAGGGTTTTTCTGCCACCCCACAGGTGTGTGAGGTCCTGTGCATGCAGGGAAGAAGTACAGCTCTGAACCAGGGGACTGCAGAACACTTCAGCTTTTCTTTTCTAACCTCATTAAAGGCATTTTCATTTTTTTTAAACTGCACACAGCTTTTGCCCAGGTAGTGATGAAAGTCTCAAATCCTGCATAGATTTTCGCTCTTGTGAAGTCTGTCTGTGGACACAATATTTGACATGATGGGAAGCCCAGACAGGAATTAGGGCTGTGTTGAGATAAGGATGGAAAGGGAGAAAAGAAAAGTGTAGGCATCATTTCCAAAGCAAAGATTATACATATGAACCCCCTCACTTGTGTGAGGAATGTCCCCAGAATCTGCATTTTGCTCAATATAACAGGAACAGTTTCAAGATTTAATTCAGTGAAATTACTTCAATAAGCTGACTGGACCAGGCCCATCATTACCAGATTCATTAATTCACACTAACGATGCCTCAAAATAGAACATAAGAAATCTCAAGATTCATATCTATTCCATAGTTTGTTGAAAATTTGAACATTAATGAAGGTGAGAGCACCATAAGAGAGTGAAAAGATGCAAGGGGTTGTGGGTCCTCATTTTTTGAAGATGATTCATTTGGCAAAAACTTTCTGTGAAATTGCAGGTGGCAAAGAAGGGTCTGGTTCCTGAGCTGCCAGATGAGCAGTGAAGCTCAGTAGCATTTGTTACTGTTGTCTAAACCCTTTTCTTTGTGTTGCAATCCCCTGTGCAGGGACTTGGGACAATATGACCCCGCTGGATGTGCCTTCCTCTCGAAGTCCAAGTCTAAAATTCTATTAACTCGGGTTTGATTCTGAGCCTGTTTTGTCAACTCCGGAACAAACACCTTTGTTTCATGCTGTGTTAAATGTAGTGTTAATTAAAAGATCATAATCATTGCTCCCCTTCCCCCATGAAACCCTGAGACGAGAAAAGGCGATCTGTGCCTGCCCTCTGTGTAATTTATGCCTGTAACTGAGGAGATACCTATCTTGCCTGGGTATTGCTCAGAATCACAGTTCACCAGCTTGGATCACGAGCAGGGCAGAGACTGGGGTGGGGCAGAGGCATAAACCAAAGGGCAGAATGCACCGTAGGGAATAACAGGGGCCAAAACAACAGGGGTATGGGAGCAAACGCTGCGTGATGAAAAACCATTCGTGAGGTTTTCAAGTAAAAATGAGTTCATCTCGTTAAATCTGTTTGCAGACATCCATACGGCAACTGAAGATGTCATATCCCATTTCATTTTTAGCCTTTTTGTTCTCGCGGCTGCCATCAGCCTTGTTTTCCCTGCAGACGCTCTTGCAAACAAGATGCCAGATCTCAAGGGGACTTCTGTTTTAGAACAAAAAATTGCAAATAAATGGAGGACTGTAAAATATTTCAGTGGAAGGGAAATGAATAAATTATGAGGGCTCTGACCTGCTACTGTTTTTTGTTTGTATTTGTTCAGAGATTAGCGGCAGGGGAAGCTGGAAATTATTCTGCGCAGGCATTATATTTCATGCAAGATAACACGCATTTAAAATTATGCCATCATCTTTCTTGTACTAATGTGAGGTTAATTAAAAGGCCCATTTTTTTCTTCTAGTTTTGAAGGGGATGGATAAAATCTGCACTATGCCCATAGTGTTGCTGGAAACTTGAATGGAGTTCATAAGTCCTGTGGTTGCCCTGGAAAACATGCCGGTGGCCCATTTGTACCTGAATCAATAGCAGGGGTTTTTTGTGCCAGAAGAAGGTCTCCAAGCTGGAAGAGCCTTTACAGAGGTGTTTCATATGCTGTGCATATTTACAGATACTGTGCAGAATGCAGCAGGAGCAGCCAGTGAATCACCACCGGGTTTATGTGCAGCAACACAGATGTTGAAACGCTGCTGGCCATGTTCACTTAGCCAATTTGGGTACAACCTGAAAAGATATTGCTTCCATACAGTTTGGCAGAAACAGACGTTTGGTTGCACGGGCTTAATATTTTTGACTCTTCCAGCATTTTATTGAATGAAGAGTGTGAACATGACTCTGATTGCGTCTTTATTTTCAAGGGAGGGAAATAAACCAGCTTGCTAAAACTGTTTAGAAGTCCCACTCCAAAGCAAAGCCATTGGTATTTGAAGGGATCAGTAAAAACACCCATTTTAAACAATTCATTTACATGTATTTATATGAAAGAATATGCAAGTGCAGGAAAAAAATATATTGAAAGGGAAATCAAAGTAACCTTTATGCTTATTTGGAATTAAGGAAAATCTAGGAAAAACAAATCTAGTTGAAAGTAGTAGCAAATCTTGAATGGATACCCTTTTCCATGTATTTCAAATAATTTCTTGGATATCCCATTGGCCATCATTATTTACACATAGCTTCCAGTAACAATAACTATTGCACCTACGTACAAGTGTGAGACCTACCTGCAACACTTCAAGTGATGATGAATTTCGCTCATATTTGTAACCTTTCACTTCACAGCTTTGACATTTCATAAGATAAAGTGGAAGGTGTTTATCGCTTAGCGAGTCTTGTTAAATGGATTAAAATGTGAAGTAAAGGCTTAAGTCCTTTCATGTAGCATAGATTAAGTTTAGATTGCATTAGATCCTGTACACCTAAATCTGCTATACATACAGAAAAATACATGTATCTATAGAGAAGTAAAACTTTCTGTCAGTGAAAAGCCTGCCAGAAACAAGTCAGTTCAGGCAAAGATACAAGTGCCTACTTTGCCTAGGAGAAATATTCTTGTCACATAAAAATCCCACCATTAATCAAAAATCACATTATAGCTTCTGGAATGAAGTTTCCTTTACTACTCTTTAATAATAAGTCTAAGATAAGATAAAATTGGTAATTGTACCTTCTCTTCTGATAGAAGATAATACTAAAGTGGTATAGAAATTTGAGTTACAAGAATATATTCACCCCGCTAATAGGCTTCCATTATGTGGTCTTTATTGATTTATTCATTACACATTTTCCCCACATATAGAAAAATTTAATTGAAAGTTACTTATTACATTGTTACAAAATGTTAACTAGAAAGTTTTCTTTAATCAAATGATCATTAATGCTGGGAGAGCTGGTTTATTTCAATAGTGCATTTATCAGGAGCAAGAATAACACAGGCATTGCCAACAATGATTTCACAGCACTGTTTGTTATGTGAGCACTTTCAGGGACTAAACAGATGCTCTTGCAGCTTGCTGGGATAGTATAATACTTTATTTATATTTATGACTTTTCATGATCAAAGATCTAATGACATGTGAAATGCAGAAAGGTATATAATATTGTGCCTTATCAAAGGAATGACATTACCAAGGATGGTAAGAGCTTGTACAGTCAGATTCTGCCTCGTGCATGTCCCACAGAAGTAAGTGGAAGACAAGTGCTCACACTGTCTCAGGCAGGAAAGCAACTTGGCATAACACCCTCCAGCAAAGAAAGAAGGAAAGGGGGAAGTGTACTGGAAGCTGTAGCTGTATCTAAGTCACTTTTGCATATTTTGCATTCCCTGGAGGTGACTTTTATACCTGTCTGGTGTTACTGTAACCCCCAGCAACAACATTACCCATACCCTTAGGAAAACTGAGGGCTCTTCTTCTAACTGGACCGGTGCCCCATTTTCTGAAGCTCTATGCAAACAGAAAACTAAAAGAAATCTTTTGCCTTGAGGAGGTGGAGGATGAGGCACAAGAGATACTCCCAAGTGGACACACTAAAGCACAGGAAAACCTCCAAGCAGGCAACAGCATAAGTGCACATGGCAGAGATTCCGATCCTGTCCTTGCAGCATCATTTTGAATGAATTTTAGCCTATAACTGGATATAAAAAAATCTATCATAAAGCATGTAGGAGAGTCCCATTGCAGACCAGATTTAATTCTCTGCAGCCAGTCCAGCACCCAATGGTTCCCACAGCATCCAAAGAAGAAAAGTACAAGCCTGCCTTCTTGCATAGTCATTACACGCAGACAGACACAGCCCACCCACAGGGTAGATCCAGGCACCCTCCTTGAGATTTTAAGACATGTTTGCAAACCTTTCCTGTTTGACAATAACCATAACTACGCTGTAAACACTTCTTTTATTTCTGATTGCACACTGCTCAAGAACTGCAGAAAACTGAGTCATTCGGTACATTCATAAACTCCGTGGCTGGCAGAACCACAATCTGACTCAGACTTGACTGTCAGTGTTTGTTTCCACGGTAAATTCAGTGAAAATCACAGAAACAGAGCAGCTACTGGAAAAAACGCCATGGCCAACTAAGGCACAAAAATAAATGGGAAAAATTCTAGCTGCAAGTTCAGAGACATTGACCCACATGCTAATTTGAAATAGAGACCTCATGCCCCTTGTTACCTCATATCAACCCTGAGATGAAGACACTGCTGCCCTTTAGTCTCTGGTAACCATTCTGGGACCGCAAAACCAGTGATTTAGAAGATATGTATGATATAATTACATGGTCACATGCATTTAAATCTCCAAGCAATTTGCCATGGCCTATGAAACAGTTACTCTGGGTCACTTCCAGTTCCAGCTGTAGCTGAGTGAATGTTCATTGACGGAGCAAAATTCCTGTGCAAAGCTTACAAAATGCTTTCCCACTGTTACATGGGCACGGAGGTGCCCCTCATCACTGCTGCTGCTTCCATCCCAGCAGCCACATCAACCTGTCCCCACACCCTCTTCCTAACCCCACAAGAACGTGAGCAATCCTAGGAAGGATATAGCAAAAACTGCACTGACACAAGCAGGTTACTTACTTTGTTTTCCTTAGTTTGATGGTTTCCTTCAAGAGCTCCTCACAGTAAGCAAACCTGAATGGTGGTTATTTCTGAAGCTGCTATACCCTGTGTGACTCGGCCTCTAGCCTGGAGCTCTGCTTTGCAACCAGCCTAAGGAATTATATAAGAAAACCACACACGCTCAGGGATGTTATGCAATATCTGCAGAGGGTTATAATTGTTTGGAGAAGCCAAATTCGGAATTGATGAGTAAGCATTGCTGGGGAGGCAAAGCCTTGCTCTGAGTTACATCCATGCATAGCCAGCGAGTCGAGTTGCTTGCAAGTCACATTTATAATGGTGCCCCTTCAGAGCAGAAGTTAGCCTAGGGAAGCTAAGCTGGAATAATTTTAGTGTCTTTCCTACCCCTCAAAGCCAAATTCTTCGTTGTCTTAGACCTCTGCTGATGTCAATGGATTTGTTGAGACTGTAAATCAGGCCAGAAGTTGGCCCTTGTTTGGTCCAATTACCCCATAATAAACTCCCTAAGGACTACTGTACTGATGTGTGATTTGTATCCTTTCTCCTCTGAAATGCTATATTTATGTTTATAGATTGAGTTAGCAGTTCTAAGGGAGGGGAAAGGCTGCCTGAATCATTTACAAATGGGAAAATCCATATATTTGAGACTTGGTATGAAATATTTGCTTTTGGGCTGTAACCTTGTGTACTACTAAACTGCTGCCTAAAGTAAATATTTACAGCCAAGTTGCAACAAGTCCTAAGAACATGTGATTTTCTGTGTGGAAACACTGAGACATAAGGGTGCGACTTTCTCCCAGTAAAACACCGAGTTAATTGTAGGTTTTGTAAACATTATCAAGCATAACCTTGAAATTAATTTTTAAGTGCCTGCTAATGATTTTTAAGCACATATCAAGCAGCTGGTTTTGTGCCTGATTCCCAAGTTCTTAAACAGACAACTGTTTTCCTTTTAGTGACTTTGTCAGGCTTAACTTGGGATTAATTTGACTGCAGGTGTCAGATAAGCGCAGTATTCTAGCAGCACTACCGAGAACCATGTGGGCAAAACGCAGAAGCATGAAAGCACGTTGGTCAAAACTCTGAAAGATTGATGGAAGTGAGTTATGCCGCTTAAATATCTTAGTCTGCCCAGAAAAGCTAAACTTGCGAGAGGGGTGTAAGGTATGCTGCAGCTAGGGTTTTGCCACGTTCCCTGTTAGCATAGATAACTGGACAGGCTTTTTTTAATCACAATTTCTCTGTCAACATGAAATCTAGCAAGCAAGCTTCATAAATCATGCAGTGACAGCTAGCGTGGTTAGCCAGTGCTAAACACAACTGGACTCTTCTTTTTAAGCCTTTGCTTCTTAGGTCGCCTGCGTCAGCAGTACTCTTCAACAAACATCTGCAGTTCATCTTATCGTTTGAAGAAATATATGAGTTTCTCCATCAGGGTGGTTTTTTTAGCTTCAGCTTCTTGATTTGTTTGAACACCATCTGCTACATATAAAATGCAGAGAATTTGTGAAATGTGCATGCAGCAAGAAAATTTTAATTGTATGAACCTTTCTCTTTTTGATCAAGATAACTTTTTGCATTCATCATCTCCTGGTATGTTAAGTAAGCAAATAGATGTGTCTAAAGTACTGCCCAGATATAGTTTCTTAAAATCTTCTATCTTTATAATACACGAAGAGCTTGGACACAGAACCAGAGTCTATCCCTTCCAGCATTTAAGAGTTATTTTAATACAGTTCGAGTTACACATCCAAAAAGGGTTTAGCAGTAGTAATCTCTTTTACGGATTTGCTCTCATCTTATCACTCTGCACCTACGCGTGTATTATTTGCACTGGGGGGAAAAAAAGGAAACAAAGTTAATTGTTCCTAGAATTAATCACCAGAAGACAAATAACTCTGTCGATGGCTGCAGCTCGCTGCCAGCAGCCCAGGCTGAGCTGACGTGTGTCATGGCATGCGATTGCCACAGGGTGGTAGGAGAAGTGCGGCTCCACGGCCACTCCAGCCCGCCGAGGGGAAGGAAAAGTTTGGAAAGGGCGAGGGAGGAATCGCTTCCTACTTAGTCTAAACAGAGGTATCAAAAATAAGGTTTAGCTCATGGCAAATCCAGATGGTTAAACATTTGACCCATATCTAATCCCTCTGCCAAGCGTGCACCACCACCATCACCGCTGTCATAACACAGCACAGGCACTTAAAATCACTTCAGTTCCAAGAAGCAGCACGCGTTTTGGAGAAAATTAAATTTTAAAGCGTGTTGTAGAAATAGAAAACACGGTCCTGATGACATGTTATGGCTCCAGCTTTGAGAGGAGTGGTATCATATATACTAAAATAATTCCTTGGGATTGCAGCTCGCTGCTGTTCGGTGCATTTTGTTATGATAATATTGTACAAAGCATGGAGCAGCGCTTTGATCTTAAAGTATTATTTCCCTGAGACCTATTTATTTTACTTAACCATTTAATAAAGGGGTGGGGACTTTATTTGCCAGAGGAAAAAGTGGTCAGAAGAAGTTGTTTTGCCTCTCTTGTAAGTCCTACTCATTGTACTGATGAGTCCTGTGGGTTATTGATTACTGATGGTGAAATACAAAGGGGAAGGATCAAGTGACAGATATGCAAACTAAATCCTTGGATTTTGGCAATTACCTTAATGCCACTGAGGTTCAGATTTGCTTTCAAGGGCATCTTACTTGAAACACAGGGTACCACTCATTTATATTAGAGACTATCAGGGACACCTTGATTGAAAAATAAATAAATAAACAAAATTTTAAAGTAGAAAGCGTAGCATGTGTTTTATATAAATATAATACATGACTTCCAAATGCCTTCATGTTTTATTTTGGGATTAATATAGTTATGTCCAACTAACAGACGAGGACGTGAGAGGAATATTGCTCAAGACCTTCAGGGTATGGAACAAACTACATATTCAAAAATGGACAAGGTTTATGTAGTATAGTATCATGTTTTAAACAGTTCATAAAAGAAACCAAGTGACAACAGAGCAGTGTGGATGATATAAAATAATGTAAACCTTCCTTCAAATATCAAGCAATTTTTTCTCTGCCTCAACTCACTTTCCACAACAGAGTGAGTGAAAAATCCATAGAGAATAAAACCAGTGATCCCTTTGAGCAAGGATACAAATTTACCTAGATATGTCAACCACACAGATTTATGGGACAAGGAGTTTTTCACCCTGAAGAAAAAAGCCTTCTTGTCAGTCATCTATAAAAAAAGCTGAAAATAAAGCTCTCTGAGTTATTTTTATGGTTTAGGAATTACAAGAAATTTCTGTTAAGGGTTGTTGGGGTTTTTTGTGGCTTTTTTTTTTCTTTAAGCTTTCCCATAACCATGGAATAGTTCTCTTCATGGATGTATAAGAAACACTTGTGTTGTGCTGCTATTAATGGTATGATTTGTTAGTGTACTTTTATGTATGGAGTGTCTGCATCTGGTAAGGTCTACAACTGTACCTCCTTGACAGTGCCAGATGTTGTGAAGATAAAATACCTCCTGTGTGAGGAACTGCTGGAATCAGGCTCCATGATAGGTGTTCTTAATACAGTTTAAAAAGGCATCTGTCTTAAAATTATTTCAACATCTTACTTTTCTATTTACTGTTTTGTCAGACCTTTCTCGTTACTGGGGAAATATTTTAGTGCCCCTCCTAACCTGATTTTAAAATTGCACTTCAGTTTCTTCCACGTTGGTTTTGTGGTTTATTTTTTTTATTCTAAATGACTTCCCTAATGAAAGAGAGAAAAGGAAGAAAAAGTTTGCTGTGGGACTCAGCTGAGGTTAAGCATATTGGCCCAACCAGGCAAAAAAAAATTGTCAGCAGGTATTTTTAAACCGGATTAACCATGAAAGAGCATGGAAAATAACGAGTCTGAATTTAGCCAAGATTTGTTCAAAACATTACAGAGGGGAGACAAGAGGGCTGATAGAAGGCAGGAGAAGAGCCCTGCTTTGCTATCATACCCCATAACTCACTGCATTGTCAACCGCTTAAAATAGTAATGATACTTGACCCTTATTAGTATTTCTGGGCAATATATGAGCTTGAGTTTCCTTGGGTGAAAGATAATGCCTTAGACCACCCTTTAGACCACCATTCTATCTAGTTATAGTACTTATTAATGTTATTCTTGGGTCATTTAACTTACTCTCAGTGAAGAGTGGAGAATGGTGCTAAGCTGTAAATCAGCTCTGTCCTGCAATGGATTTGTGCCATAAGAGATCATCTTGAAAATTCCAGCCTTGCCTGACCATGGTAAAGAGATTATGGTATGTAAAA
Organism: Melanocharis versteri; assembly: GCA_013397845.1. Taxonomy (NCBI): domain Eukaryota; kingdom Metazoa; phylum Chordata; class Aves; order Passeriformes; family Melanocharitidae; genus Melanocharis; species Melanocharis versteri. The sequence continues at coordinate 51,530 of VZTG01005666.1, read as the reverse complement.
ATTCTGCTAAACATAGCTTGTTTCATTTTTGTGCTTCTCTGCTGGTCTGCCTGGTGAGGAAACGTTAAGACCCGTTATGGTGGACAGTGCATTGAAAAGGAATATTGCTGTAATAAACCCCCCAGGGCTAAAACTTTTACCATATGTGGTTAAACTCTCCATCTTTTCTAAAGGTGAGCTGCGGCAGCGAGGAAATTATTAAAGAAGGCCACTGATACTGTGCATAAAAATTATTTTTTTAATCCTCAGGGAAAAAGAAATGAGTTCATAAATGCATTGTGCTTAAAAGGTATCCTCTGAGTGCCAGTGTTCACACCCCAAATGACAGACTGAAACGTTCAGTGGCATTAGTCCATTTAACTAAATCCTGATTACTTGAGATGAATTCATTTAAAAAGCAAATGTACTTCTACTCCCTTAGCAAAGGTTTCACTAACTGTTTCTCGAAATCATAAATATTTTTTCCACACTGTTCTGGCAAACAAATAATGTTTACCTTCAGCTTCCTAGAGAAGATTTACAGATAAGTCCCTAGTCTGTTTTGCAGATGTGCCTTGGTGAATTTAACAGTAATATATACTGTCATCACGGTTGTCTTCAAATCTTTGAAATCACTTATGCCTTTTACAATACATATATAATTGAATGTCTAGCTAGCAGATATGTATATGTATCTCACATTTGTGGGTGGGCATGTGTGTGCCTAATACATATATTTAGCACTTAAACATGGTACGATGAGTGATTGAGAAATGCCTAAGAGAGAGATATTTTATACATGCACATAGAGTCAGTAAATGCATAATCTCCTGGAGCAGCCAGAGACAGAGAGGAAAGTGGAGAGACATCTGCAAATTAACAAATCATCTATCTTTGGGGTCATTCACAAATTAGTTTTGCAGAATAAGATAGAACAAAAACATAATTCTGACGAGCATTTGTTCTGGCTATTTATCACATAAAATTGTGTAACAATATTAGACACAGGAATTTTTGCTCAGCTTATTCCTTACAGTATTACCATGATTCCACAACTTGGTGCAGATGTTTCATGCTGAATAATGTCCTTTAGTTGACATTTGTGCTCTTACTGTCGAACTTTTAAGTAGCTGTGATGCATATATTCTGTAGGAACTCTTTGGGGGGACAAGGGGAAGGTAAATAAAGAACAAAATCTGTTTTAGGAAAGGAAACTTTAAAAACCTCTTTGCCTCCTGCATAAGCGGAGGATTCTCCACGTTTAATTTGCTATTTTTAATAGCTACTTGTAATTTAAATTATTGCTCAGTAACAGAGGCTTTTGAGGAAACCTGAATATTCTTGGGATTTAGTTAGTCTTTGGAAGTGTGAGCGCTTCCCTGCTGCAGTGAGGATGGCATGTCCCTCACTTGAGATATATATTCTAAAATCTATTTCACACTGTACGCTTATTGTTAATTTTACTGCTTGAATGAAGCAAACGGTTGGTTGTATTTATACCTCAAAAGGCTGTTGTTGTTAAATTAATTGAACAGTTTTGAAGTTCATTTTTCTCTGTTAATTATTTAAAAACAAAATCCTAAGTCTTAAAAGAGCAATTTACTTCTGAATTAAGGCTAAAGAAAATTTTATGTAAGGTAAAACATAAATTAATTTGTTTTGAACCTTGTTTAAAACAGTCATACAATCAGTATATTGATTCCCTCAATGCATATTTTTCATTTATTGGTATTATAAGATTATGCTCAAGCCTGCAGGGAAAAAAAATGAAAAAAGGGAAAAAAAAAGAGACAAAGAGAAAGAGTGAAACTGTGCGTAAGTATGGAACCTTAGCTTAGTTTTATCCTGGCAAAATATTTTTATAAGTATGCCTTAATATGGAATTAGTCACATTAATTCTAAATTTTTAATTAATGTTTTTTATGCTTGAAGCAGCACTAATTTCTTGTTTGTGAGCCTTTAGAAAATTGCCAAAGAATTTTCAAGAATTTATACTAAATTCTTTATACAACCTATGAAAAGATATATACTGAAAGCACAGAATATAAGCATTTTAATCAAATTAATACATTTTTCACTTGTAAGTCATGCTAGATGTTTGTGAATATGTTCCAGCATGAAACTTCACTAGAATTTGAACAAGTTTGTTAAAGATCAAATTCCCTATTGGCCTAATTCCACTGAAATCAGTGGAATTATTTCAGAGGAGAATTTGATTCTTCATTACTGTGTGCATTTTTCAAATCTGCAATAACGTTACGCGTGCCCTTCAGTTTCCTATGTTTATAGAATACATTGGCAAATACAGCAAAATTGTATTTTACTCCGCTGCAAAACAGAAAAAGGGAGGAGGGGGGAGAAAATAAAAATCTTGTTTCTGCTATTTTCTGAAGTTTTTGGGGCCAGTTCACGAAAGACAAAATCCCAGGAGGCTCAGGGTATATTCACTCTTAGGCCAGCATATCCAATGCACTCTTTAGTCTTAGATTAAGGAATTAAAGCACCGCAAATGAATTTCACATCCAAAATCATTCAATTTGTCCCCTTTGTCTTCTAGAATCCTAAGCATATGGGACCACACTAAGTATAGCAAAAATAGCTGCTGCTATAATCATAATTAGTACCTATTAGCCCTTCCTAGGTGCAAAACCCCAGTGATGAGAGCACAGCACGAGAACCTAGATAGAAGAGGATTTGAAGTCTCTGTAGTACAGGACTGTTATTGCTGCCCTTGCAGGTTCACCAAACGCAGCGAGTGAGAGGGAATTGCTGGGCTTGGGAACCAGATCCTACGTGCCTTTCCCATACACACAAAGATGTACAGACTGAGGTCTTTTTTACCTCCTTGCTGAGCCATTTCTCCTTGTCCAAATATGCTTTCCATGAAAACCTGCTCACACATTTCTAATCATTTTTAAAGGATAGCATTATTAATTTTTAATAGCTTAGGTATTAAAATTTGTTTTTCAGGATGATGGAGACATTTTTTAATTCTTAGTCACACAGTGGATAGCAGCGTTTTACACAGGCTGGAACAGCTATTCAGTGACCAACATAATGTCTGAACTTTTTGATGAATTATTTTGGCAGGCTCGCCTTTGATAATATGTACAGGTTAGATGCAGATTTCAGCCTCCTTTCCACAAAATGCTGACGTTATGGGCAATAACAGATCTAAAAGCCATTGTCCAGGCAAATTAAAACAAACAAACAAACACACAAAAAAAAAAGAAAATAAAAGAAAACCCACGGGCCGCAAGTCATGTTTTCAAAAAGCAGGGATTCTAAATCGTGCATGAAAAAATCGGCGTGTACCGATAATTCTGCCTGGGAAAATCCGCCCCCGTGAGCAGGCAGGTCCGTGTGGAGCGCGGCTCGCTCCGGCAGGACGTGGCTGCCCGGGCTGGGGGACAGGGGACCGGGAGCCCGGAGCCAGAGCCGGAGCCGGAGCCGGAGCCANGCAGTGCCACGGCCACCCGGCCCCGGGACAAGGGACAGCGCAGTGCCACGGCCACCCGGACCTGGGACAAAGGGACAGCGCAGTGCCACGGCCACCCGGCCCCGGGACAAGGGACAGCGCAGTGCCACGGCCACCCGGACCTGGGACAAAGGGACAGCGCAGTGCCACGGCCACCCGGCCCCGGGACAAGGGACAGCGCAGTGCCACGGCCACCCGGACCTGGGACAAAGGGACAGCGCAGTGCCACGGCCACCCGGCCCCGGGACAAGGGACAGCGCAGTGCCACGGCCACCCGGACCTGGGACAAAGGGACAGCGCAGTGCCACGGCCACCCGGCCCCGGGACAAGGGACAGCGCAGTGCCACGGCCACCCGGACCTGGGACAAAGGGACAGCGCAGTGCCACGGCCACCCGGCCCCGGGACAAGGGACAGCGCAGTGCCACGGCCACCCGGACCTGGGACAAAGGGACAGCGCAGTGCCACGGCCACCCGGGGCAAAGGGACATCGCAGTGCCACGGCCCCGGGGCAAAGGGACAGCCCAGTGCCACGGCCACCCGGCCCTGGGGCAAAGGGACAGCGCAGTGCCACGGCCACCCGGCCCTGGGACAAAGGGACAGCGCGGCCCCGATCACCGCACCCGGACCCCGTCCCCCCGCACAAGTGGCGCGGCACAACGCGGAGCAGGGCTGACACCGAGCGGGGACCTCCCAGCTCCCCCCTCCGCCCGCCGCGGCTGCATCAAAAAAATAGAAAAAAAAATTTAAAAAAAAGCCATCTGCCTGCCCAGGGTCAAACATTTGGCTATTGCGAGAAGTTCTCAAAAATCTGAGGTTGTCAGGTTTTGTTCAGGGCTCCACGTTATCCCCACTGGCTTCAAGCATAAAATCAGGTGAGAGCCAGAGACAGCTCATAAAAGTGAAGTCACATATGATAAGAAGAGTATAGATATCATAACCTGCGTGTGAAGGAGAAGGGAACAAGGTTATGATCATTGTCTGAGGAGATCTGTTCAAACAATGTAATAGAAAGCTGCCCCCTTTAAATAAACATTAAACTTTTGCTAGAGGGTTACAATTTACAGTTCCAGCATGATCTTTTGAGGTGCTGTGGATACATTTAATATAAAGATGTCTATACAGTGTCCCAAATGCAAGGCATATCCTGCACCACAAGCTCTGCAGCTACTTTTTTTAATCAATAGCTCATAAGTATTCATTGAAAGATATGTTGGTATTCTACCCACTAAACTTATGAGGGAATAGCTACAACCGTATTAAAATCAACATTTACCTTTGAGTCTTTTTTTGGAAAAGACAAAACATTGGGACTCTTAAAGGAATTTTAATTTATTACGAGAGAGTTGGATGTATGTTATATACGCTGCTACCAATTTTTCCACATAATTAACCCAGTGAAATCTGTTGAGAAAGCAAAGCAAAACTGTGATTAGACAGCCAGGTCCACCACATGAATATGCGAAGGAGACAAGGGAAACTTTACCTCCTCTGCAAACAGCTGCCCAGCCCGACCCTCACCCACAGCCCGCTCCTCCTGCAGCCAGCCCCTGCCACCGCCACTCATTTTCCATCAGTTATCCCAGGATGAAGGTTAGCTGGTCACCTAGATTTGCAAAGGAAAATATTCTTTAAAAGGTGAAAGCTTTTCTGCGTGTGGAAACATTTTGATTGCTATTAAAGAAATGACTACTCAAAGCCTAGATATAATTCAAAGATTGGGTGTATTTTTATATATGCTGACTGGTCTACAAGCCTGAAAACATGTCATCTTCATTGTGATTTATTTTACAGTTAAAATAATGCACTACTTTTTCTCCAGAGTGATCTCTACTTAATTTATTACCTGAAAAACAGATTCATTTCATTCAAATTTTTTAATAATATACTGTACAAGCCCAAAGAAAAAAAAAAGTAGAATCTTACAGGGCAAAATAACTGACATGTTGCATGCAGACCTGGATACCGAGTTCTGAAAACTTGGACAGACTTAGATGATCATGTATATTATAGCAAATAATTCATAATTCATGCATATCTCCCAATGCAAAAGTTATTACCATGTCTATTTTTTAATAAAAAGATATGAAGGTAAATGGAGATGGAAGGCCAAAATTGTTAAAGAAATTATGGGAACTGACTGATCCTTCCTTGGCAATGTTGGCTGAAGAAGAAAAGCGTCATCTACCCCAGCTGAAATCCTCAAGCCTAATATCCCACTACTTGGAGATTTTTCCCACTGCTAAACAACTGGCTCAGTATTCCGTTCAAAGCAAATCTCATCCACAGGATGTCATCCCCACTGCAGACTGACGTGTCCACAGTGAAGGGGCTGCATGAGGGCCCCATGCAGCTCCCGCTTCTGGAGGTGGGAAGTGGTCCAGGGGAGCAGCCCTGTCCCAGCCTTTGGGCTCAGAACCTCCCGCAGGAGCAAAGCCCAGAGTGTGCCCCCAGGGAGAGGAGGGAATTGAGGTCTCCCTTCCCCGGCTCTGTATTTGGGCTAGTGAGCATAAAAGCCCAACTCAGCAAGCCACCCCCTAATTATTCGCTTCTTCTTTTTTTTTTCCCAGCTTGCCCAAAAATCTCCAACCACACAATTCAAAATAATTCAATCTTAATTTTGAAGTCATTGCCAGGTAAGCAAAATGTAATTTTTTGGCTCACGCCCTCCTTTCAAAAACAGTTCACTCTGAACAATCCAAGGCTGTCTAGCGCATGTTACTGGGCAGCTCTTCTAGTCTTGAACAAAATAACTTGGAAGTGGTTGTCAGCCCTGCCCCACACATTCCCAAGCAGCTCCTCCTCCCAGGTGTTAATCTTTCTGCTGCCCAACTCAATTTTGGCTGCTGAGATGGATTTTTTCCACTGCTTCAGAATACTGTTACTACAAAAGGAGTCAGCTGCATCCCTTGTAGCTTCAAGGGATCTCTGAAGGTGACTTACAGCAACAAGTGTGTTCTAGAGAGACATTCATTTGGCAGCACTGAATCACCAATTAGACCAGGAAGTTTTCCCTCAGTTTCCTTACATTTTCCATATCACTCAGTGTGCAGCTCACTGCAAAGCAGTGTCTTCATGCGTTGGATATTCTCTGTGTAGTTGCATTGTCCAAATGATTTTTTACTTGAATGATATATTTCCCCAAAGGAATAAAATAAAAATATACAGTGCCACAGTAATTGACAGAGTCCAGGATTTTGCTGCATTGTCATGTATTATAGCTGCATATTCGTATTCTCCCCATGCATCCCATATCCGTATTCTCCCTTATTCTACATCAGGTTTTAAAAAGAAGATGGAAAAAAAGAATACAGGAAAAAATCGTGTACATTCACCATTTTTCTGCTTCTTCCTCTTCCCTGCAAGCCCAAGGAGACTCAATACCATGAAGACTCAATACACCCAGACCAAGCTACTGTGTGGTAGCAAGTAGGGTTCTGGGGACTTGAAGAGCTGGCTGCGAGCTGTGCTGGTCCGTATCTGGGCTCTGTGCACCTAGTGACCACCATCTGCTTTATTTAACTACGCACTCAGAATTTGGTTAAACCGAAGCAAACCAAATCCTGATGTGCGTTGTTGGTTCTGCCTTTGGTTTGCTTGTTTCTTTGCAGTCTGCACCAAATTAGCATGGAGTGATTATGTTTTCATAGACAGTTTTCTGGAGAACATTTTGAGGGATTTGCAGAAATCTTTTAAGTGTGAATGTGATGTTGGCCATTAAATTCAGGCACGGCTCTGAATTTAAATTTTCACCAAAGACTGCAGTTAGGTTGTCGGTTTGGGTCTGGATCTCATTCAAGTTGACCATGATTAAAGCTCCTTGTAACAGATGATTTCTTTACCCTGAATTTCAGCAGCAGGTTTTAGAGCACCTACCCTGGGTCTCTGGAGCCAAACTCAGGTTGAATCATGGCTTAAGAGTGACGAGTGTTCTCTAGTGGCTGAGGTGTGGCCATCAAATGCAGTTGTGTGTTTGCACAACATTGGCACTGAAGATCTGACCTCATGACCAATGTTTTCACACAGCACTCTCTCTTCTGACTTCATGCAGAGTGAGGTCTTCAGTTTTCTCCAGAACCTGTAAGACTCTTTGTTGTATATACACCAGAGCTGCCTGGAAAGCTGTGGTCATCTACAAAATAATTGTAATGTTTCATTTCTTTTATTCTTTCCTTCTTCTTTTTTTAAAACAGAATCTTTAAAATTCTTTTCTTCGGGTGAAAAAGCTCTTACACCTGCAAAAACAGAGTGGTTTGTTCACAACCACTTAATGTAAATATACACTAACCTGTTTCGTACTCTTCTAGTTTTGGGGGGGGGTTTATGTATATTGGTCAGAAACCATCAGGAAGCCCAAAGTCCGGCGTTTACCTACAAACAAATCTACCAGGAGTGTGCAACATTGCAAAACTCCCTTTGGGGCGCGTGGAGGAAGCACTGCCAGGAGCATTGCCATCCCCAACCCCATCCACTGCTCAGCTCCCTGCTGGACACAGCTGCTGCCTGATGTGCCCGCTGCTTTGGGGGGTTTTCACCTGAGTGCTCAAAGCTGGACACAGGGACCTGACCTCGTGTGGGCCACGGCAGAGTGATGGCAGGAGAACAGCTCAGCCCAGCAGCACACGGGCAAACATCTCCATCAGCACATTTGCTGCCCTATGAGTCAGGTAGTCCAGCAGCAGCCTCTTCCCCTAATTGTTCATCCTCTGTAATTAATTGAAGATGAACTGGCAAGTAAACCCCGCACTCCCAAGTTCTCAATGTGTTCAGCATCCAGAGCTGGCAACTCTTCTCCAGCAGCACTCTAATAAATACCATCCACAGGAGTTTTGTGCACAATTTCTGTGTTTCGGGCTCAGCTCGGGCTGTGCTTGCAACACAGTTTCCAGCTGTTCAGCTCCAATTTGTGCGAGGAGCAAAAACCATTTATGAAGCTCCAACAGCAGCTTATAAATAGTCACATGATAAACAGTGGGTTGTGCTGGGTACAAGAAAATTCAGCAGAGGCGTCGCCACAGAGAATATTATTGCTTATTAGGAGCTAAAAGGGGCCTGAGGAATGTTTCCCAGCATGGCAGCTTTCTGCAGATCTCTACCCTCCTGCACAGGCAGGGCCCTGGTGCATCTCCCTGCTGGGCTTCCCTGTGCCTGTGGTGGTGCCGGGGCTGGCATGGGATGTGGAGCAAGGAGCAAAGCCCACATCCCATGGGCATGGGGTGTGACTCACTGTGGCCACACGAGGAGCCTCAGTGTGCCTACCGAGCACCCCACACCCTGTCACACCCTGGACCCAGGGGCTCACTCCAACCTGGTTCACCTGAGGAGCAGCCAGTCCCACGCTGAGCAAATCCCGAGGCTGCCGGGAGGTTTCCTCCCTCCACAGCACCAACTGTGTAATGGACACTGAATTTAGACCACAAAATCTTTGGTTTGTTTTTTTTTTTTTTTGCACAGGCCAGCAAACAGCCATCATCTGGGAACAATGAGAGCTGTCAGGACGGGGGAAGGAAGCTGGCCAAACTGCGAGCACGGGCTTGAGAGCTGCTGGAATAAAAGAAACACTCATCAGGAAAATTTTGCCCTGAAAAACCCAAACTTCGTTAGCTGAAAATGAATGCTCAGTCTATTGAGATGTGCCCTGTGCCCAGAGAGCAGCATAGCAGGGATAGGTGACCTATTTTCCCTGGAGAAGAGGGAGAGGTTGCTCTCTATCGATCCCACCCTTCCTCTATCAGTTTATATATTAGTTCCTATAGCCTGTGGAGGAAGCAGCCAGTAATGGAGTGAATCATTCACAATGGATAAATCATCTGACTCATTTAGCTTGTTTTTCTTCTCATGGCTCTTCCATGAACAGATCACCATTTCCTTAAAGTCATTCATTATTATTACTATATAACTTGCCATTTGGGGATGTTGTTTTCTTTTTCCTCCCCATTTTTATTTCCTACAAGTTAGCAAAAATCTATTAGCTCAGTTATGGCCAAACAGATGAGTTCCGTGGGGCTGTTCCCACACTGGATGAGCTCAGCATGGCTGTTGCAGGTATATGCATCAATAAACAGAGAAAAAAAATTCATTCTGTAAACTGCAGAGTCCAAAGTTCAGTTTCTACTGATGCACATGTCCTTCAGGACAGAGTCTCCCAACACCTCTGTAACACAAACACCCTCAGTACCAGCACAATTGAAAGAAAATCTACTTGTATTTACACAAAGCATTTCCAAATCGATTTATATCATGTTCTGGCTAGCAACCATGTCAATGAACAGCATATGTGGGGTGATATCACCTAGAGGATCACTTGGCTTTGCCTCTTGCTAAAATGATGGCAAAAACAATGGAGAAAGCTGCAGTGCTGGATTCAGATGAGGTCTGTGGGATTCAGACTCCATGGTCAGCATCTGAATGGATTTGGAGAGCCTGGTGTGTGCTCCAGCAGCTGCCTGCTGGCATGATGGAGTGTGCAGAAGGAGAGGAAGCCACGGGGCTGAGGGCTGTGATGGGAGATCCGAGGAGGTTTTCTCTCTCTGTAAATGTCTTTTCCCGCAGCAGAGCAAACCAGTGGAGCACACTCCTGATGGCTTCAGGCCTGAGTACATGCCCATAATTCTCCCAACCTGTGTGTGTGTATGTTTATGTTTCTTTTGCTTGCTCTACCTGAGAGCGCTTCACCCTTTCATGAAGGCTTGATGTAAACAAAAGAGCAAACCAGAAAGCAAACAGGAGGCAAACGGCGCCCAGACCAAAGCACCACCTGCAGCACAAAAATGCCAGGCAGCTCCCACGCACCTCCTCCCACCCACCACATCAATGGGGGGGCTCGGTGGCAGCACGGTGCTCTGGCTGTTAGCAAGCACCAACACCCAGGTGCCAGGCAGAGAAAATTCCTGACTCCATAGAAAATAGGGAGAACTCCCCTCCTTTTACTGCAGGAGCTCCAGCTCCAGCGTTTCACGAGCAGTCTCCGCAGGAAGAACTGAGAAAAGAAAGGGTCCAGTCATGCCAGATCTCAAGCTAAGCAGTATTGATGAGTGAAATTTTACACACAAGCTAATTACAAACAAAACAAGATGCAACTGAGTGGTGTGATGCTGCTCTGTGTGAAGAGCTGCCCGAGGCCTGCCCGCCTGCCTCCTGCAGAACCCCTGCTCCCTGAACAAGTGCAGCCCCTCCTAAAAGCTCTGCTTCCTCGCCAGTCTGGGCTCAGTCTCATCTCTGTGAGAAGTGCCTGCAAGAGTCAAACTGGTCAGAAGGTGGGCTCCTCCTGCCAGGTTCTGGGCAAGTGGCCCACAGCCAAGTCATAATCAAAAGTAGACCTGATCCTTCCTTCTCTCTCCTCAAACCACCAATAAATTAAGTGTCCAGGGTACTCACTTGACCAAGAGGTTTAATATTGTTACAGCAAGGCCATGTAGTCTTCTGGGGAGTCCCTTTCTTCCAAACCCTCATCCAAGTGTGTAAACCGAGCTGACAGCTGACATTTCCTATCTGAGTGCAAGTCAGAGCTCAAAGATGAAACTTGGATGGAAGCAAAAATGAAAGTAGCTCTAAAGAAAGACAGAAGAGGAGATTCAAAGCTATGCTAATTTACACTACTGATTGCAGCAGTACCTTAGGTGAGGCAATGGAAACCACGTGTAGCTGTGACACCTCCAGTGTGACCAGCACTGCCCCAGCTGCAGAGCAGATTTACCTCTGAGCACCTGAGGGTCCAAATGGAAATGTTCGGAGACAATAGCAGGCTGTTAGTCCTGGCCTGAAATGAAGGGGCTTTTTCCCCAGGTTATACCCTAGACTGAAGGGAAAAAGAGATTTCTCATTCCAGAAGGGAATCCTAAATATATGTGTGTGTCTCTGTATGTATATATATATATAAATATATATATATATGGAGTGAGTACCAAATCCTCTTTGGCTTCTTAGTTAGGTACTCTCTTAATTTCCAACTGTCTTGTGTAAACAAGTTATAATGGTAAACCAAACAAGTTCCAGAGGTCAAACCCCATTCCTGACTTCAGTCTTTTCTTACATCATTTCACCAAACTGTACACCTGGTTGCTCCTTTGTTCCTCCAGTTTCAATCACTTGCAATGTTCTATTTAACCACCCTATATCTTTTCCTGGTTAAATGTTGTTAAGGGTTTTTTCCTTAACAAATTCATGCACATGTTTAACTATTTTCCCCATTCCAGCTTAACTTTTTCCTCGGTTGCTTCTGGGAAACATCCTGTTATGGGAGGATAAATGACAAACACAGCATGCAGGACCAGATGTGTGCCTTCAACACCAAGGGGATGGATGAGCCATGAACAAGCCACCACTGCAGCACAGCAGCAAGCCACAGGAATAGCCCAGCTACATGCTTTCATTCCTCAGTAGGTACTAGGTTACCAAAAGCAGCTCAGCTTCCAAAGAAAGAAGATTTAAGATGAGCACAGTGCTCCACATGACTTACAGCTTGGTTCTCTGTTTTCTCAGAGCACCCTCAGGAAGCAAAAGGGAGGGGAAAGTCCTGAAGATTTTCGATTGGAATATATTTTTTAAGAGTTTTTTGTCACACTTTAGTTTTTTATTCTGGAGTAAGCAGCTGAAACTGCTACACAACTGCTTAGCCATGTCTAATTTGGTAGTACATTAGACAGACTTTCAGCCTAATACTCTTGAGTCTATTGTAAATACTCGAACATTCCAGTCAACCAGACTGATAAAAACAATTTAACGGGGCTATTGGCAAGAGTGGTCTCAGATTTGCTAAAAATCATGTTTATGTTCATGCATGCAAACCAGCACATTTTCACTTACCACACTGATTGACTGGTGAAAAATCTTAATGCAAAACAAAGCTACTGACACACACTGAGACTGTGAGACTATTCCTGGCTGAGTCTTGTAGGCACAAAGATCATCTAAAAAGTCTGAAGATGTTTTTAAGTGCTCTCAGAAGTTTTTCTTATGCCATAATTGAAAAAAAAGAGCCAGTCATGGTTACGAGATGAACGTTTCAAAGCATCTTTGGCAGTTTTGTAAGATAAAAATAAGCTCATATTTTAGGGTGAAAGAAAGAAACACTTAAGACTGCAGTTGCTTTTTAAAAAGTTATATTGAAATGTGTAAAGTCCAGATTATCACAAAATCTGAGACATTTGAGGTTAGGAGGGACTGTTGGCCTTTTCTCTGATCTGTTCACAACACTTCCTATATGCTTTGTATATTCCTTTGGCAATAAAGAGAGAACTCTTGCCCTGTGCTGTATAGATGGAAGTGGTGTTTTTGGTGATGCTTTTTTGGTGTAGGTGACATGAAATTATTAGAGCAAAAGATGATGAATTAGCGAGTTTCGTGCAAGGAATACAAAATTTCATATAATAACTGCACAAAGACTTATTCATGAGCATTACTCCCAAATAATATCTACATATTCAGTTAAAATGTAAATCATGGAGTTATTTACAATACCCTGTTCTTGCAAAAACTCCTCAAAATTGACACAGCTCTGGCAGTAACTTTCTCAGCAAAATTAGGACCATGGAATATATAGCTCATTACCTCTGGAAACCATTCCTACCACTCCTAATTAGACGTGTTTTGAGAAAACTCAACTGATACTGACCTCAGCACTGTTGTCTGTACCAGGTTTCTAACTTCTGCACTAGTGTGAAAACTTTATCACTATGGCCAGAGTTACATACCTACAGAAGGAAATTAAATTAGCCAGTTTACCATTAACACATATTCAGGATGTATGGGTTATTCAGTATTCTGTACTAACCAGGTACCTGTCTCAAAGCTGGCTGTAATATGATATGTCAGAAAACTGTTTTTTGAGTTCAGAGAGAGGACAGATTTCACTGCAAATGTCCAGAGATTCAATTTATGGTTTTGCATGACTAACTTGGACAAATTAAGGGATTGAAATATAGCTGCTTTGGTAGCTATAAACTGGAAGCAAGTTGCAAGTGTGGTCACTGATACTGTGAAATCCTCCTGGTGGCCAAAAGCCCTCTGTGGCTTGGGTCACTTCCACCCCCACTTCCACTAGCAGGCATTTCACTGGCTCTTCTTTTTCTGATTATTTGCATCCATAAATCTCACCATGATGGCGAATGTAGGCATGAAAGGAGTCATAGATGTGCACTAAGGATTGGTTTAGTTTGAAACCTGGTCTTGCATGTGGGACAAAGATGAAGCGGTGCTTGTGAAATGGTCTAGAAGTTTTTGCATTTTTTCAGTCTCCCAGTCTTGAACTGATGTTTTCCAAACCTTAATACGCACGTTTTTTTATCAAAATAAATGCTGCTAAATAGTAGATAGCAGAGATACATTGCATCCTTAGTATTTCTGACACGATACAGTAAAAGATGTTTGCATTACAGAAATTATTAGCTGTACGTGATGTCCTCTTGAATATCTTGCCTTGTGCTTGTCTTCATTCCCACGTGTCCCAATGAAGGTTTTCAACTTGTGAGACTCAAGTCCCACACATCTTTTGCTCTCTGAATCAGGTGGCCAGTACCAGATGGACTCCCATGGGACATCCTGAGGACTGGCACACTCTTTCCTCCCAGGTCAGCAGACATTCCTGGAGATCTTCTGCACCCACAACTCCTACTTCTGCCAGGGACCAAGGCAGACTGGACATGATCAAGGGATTTTATGCTTCAGCAGGTTCTCCTGCCCTGCCATGCCCTGCCAGACATAAACCACAGACAGCAGCAGCCCTCAGCCAGACGTCACTCATGTAACTCTACAGCATGGCCACTTCAGCCATCACCTCTCTATGTGAGGTCACACAAGCTCAGGTAATGTGTCTGAGGGTTATCTAAGGTGAGGTCTTTCTACTGCTGAGACTCCTGCTTACTCTGAATATTTTTTATCCCAGTGTGATTTCCTGGTAGCTTCATATTTGAGGTGGCTCCTGCTTTTGCAAAGGTGAAGATGATATTCCCAGCTGATTCTAACCAAAATAATTAAACAGGAGATGGGAGGTACTCATATGACTTTTACTTTCCCTCTGGCCATTGAGCTTTATTGTGGCTTAACAGCAACCTCAGAGATCCCACCACAGGTTTCATCTTCCTTTTGCAAAGCACTTCTTGGGGCAAGTGAATAGGCTTAGGGAGTGACTGCACACCTCCTCCGTTATGGTCTGATAATACAGATCAGGACTGTTTCTTTGATCTGCTTTATCTTCTAGCAACCAAATGTAGGCTCCAAAACAGTAAAAAAATGAGCATCATCACATTTATTCACTTGGCTCTGCAGTGTTGACTTCGTGCAAATCTTTGAATTGCCCGCAGGTTCTGAGTCTGGCGAAAGGTTCCGTTCTGGGAATAGGCCTTCTCTGTTCTCACATCACTCTTCATCATTTGTAATTATGTTTTTGTTGTCTGTAAATTTTGAAGACCCAAAGTCTTTTTTTCCAGTTGACATGGGTGTTCTCTTATGCCTTTCTCTGCTAATTTTATGTAATGATATGACCTACTCTAGTATCCACTTAGATATCTCTCAAGAAATTGTCTCAGACAATGAAATTAGTGACCCTAATTAGGCCATCTAGTTTGGAAGGCATTAGTGACATCAGAACAGGATGTTTCTGTCTGATTACATTAGTTAGATCAATTTAGAAAGCAAAAGCAATGTGAAATCAAACTCTCTGCTGGTGGGAGGGAACCAAGGAGTGGGGGAGCAACTCCATTTGCCTGATAACATTTCCATTGCTGGTCATGCTGGCACACTCGGCTGCATGTGTCATGCACCAGCAGCGGTTCTGCTCTGCAGAGAAACAGCTGTGATGGCTTTAGAGATGCTTAATTGATAAAGCACTTTGGGGAACCTGTCAGCACATGGAAAGGCTCTGGTAATATCTCTTCCTTCAGCTTGTTTGCTGTAGATGAACCAGTTGCTTTGTTCTTCCTTTCCACTGGCATTGCAAGATCAGATATACTGTACCTAGGCTGGACCTTCCCCAGGGCATTATTTTGGATTTCTCAATAGCACTGTAATGTTTTTGATGTTCACTGTAATTTTGCTAGATACACAGGCTCCTCCCTCCATCTTATCACATGCACACCCTCTTTTTCTGCATTTGCACTGTATCTATGTCTTTTCATGCCAAGGAAAGCCAGCACACTCTCTGCAGCAATGCCATGGACTCCAGATGATCTCTTTAAATAAGCTTCAGCCATGAGCTCCTCTTTAAACCCTGATTTAGCCAAGCTTTTTCCTAATTTTAATAAACATGAACTACTTTGTTCTAAAGCAGCTCAGCTTCCTGATTTGTGAACTGTTCTCAATGCCATCAAGTTTGTCCAAACGTCCAGTTACAAATTACTCCATCTTCCCTGCTCACTATATACTCTTAGCCAAGAGATCTCTCCTGATCACATTTTCTCTGATTTCAATCTGTATGGTACAGCACACATCTCCATGATGAACTGCTCACAGCACAGCCATCCCCCGGGCTCACACCCCACCCAGCCCTGTGCGGCGAGGGATGGAGCTACACAGGCATCCCCTCCTGCTGGCCTGAGGGAACGGCTCCCCAGGAGGAGACAGGAACCCTCTTTGCCATGTCATCGATGTGTCCAGCACAGGTGAATTTCCTCGTACGGCCTAAGGACGTGCAAAGAAAGAACCGAGCTTGGCAGTCCGTGACTTCCCAGCTGCTGCTTCCCTAGCTGCCCGTCTCCTTGCTCACACCACCCACGGCTGGACAAACCCAACAGCAGCACAGCTGGTGGTCACTTCCCAGTCGCTCATGGTGGTCACTTCCCAGTCACTCACAGCGTCAGGCACAGCAGCACATGTCTGGAGCATGGTGCCCAAACTGGCCAGAGGATCTGGGGAGCAGAAGTCAGGGTATCCTGCACCCTTGTACCACTTTTCTATGCCAAATGCAACAAGCTGGCACATTCTTGATGACAAAACTTCTGCTCTCATTGCATTCATGTAAATAAGGCTAGAAACACATTTTCAGGTCACGCTGTACACAGGGAAGTAAGAAAAGAAATTCAAGGGGATTTTTTTACCATAAATATACCTAGAAGATAAAAGCCAGGCATCAGCTGCTTAAGGGGGGCAGAAGGACCACACTATATATTATTGTACTAGGAAAGCTCACAAGTGCTTTTAAATTCTTAAACAACCTGGCACGGTTTATTTTGAGAATTGAAAGCTCCACTACCCAGAGATCACTCTTCTCCCTTCTCTAAGAGGATTTCTGGAAGAAAAAAAAGAAAACGCTTGCCAAAAGCAGCTGTCGGCTAATGTAACACACAGCACCACTGTAAGAATGGATCCATGAGCCCTGGCAAAACCTCAGTCCTTGTCAGGACCCATGAATGAAACTGTCCCAGGGAATCTGCAGAGCAAGGCTGCATATTTAGGAAGCTCAAAAGGGAGTCAAAACAAAACCGAGTGCAGCAGGAAAAGCAGCACAGACATGTCAAAGGGCTGCCCACATGGCTCAACCACAGGCCGACCTAAAGCCACTGCCACACAATTCCTTGTGAAGCTCACAAAGGAGCCAGATGCTCCTGTCAAAATTATACCTTCCACAAATCTACATGGGAAACCTGCCACCATCCTGCCTAAAAAGAGGAGAATTGATACCATTTTCTTGACTAAAATAGTATCTTTTCAGTGAATTAGCTGGAGAAAGAGCAAGAGCTGTTTGCTTTGGACAAGTATATTTCCAAGCATGTCATCCCCACAAAAGATCTTTCTTTTGCTCTACTTTCATGTGACCCTGAAAGCAAATATCTGATGGATATGATCTGGCTAGCTCCACATCTTCAAACAAGAACAGGGAGCTGGTGGCAAGTGGGATTCTTCCGTTGCTCTGAGCTAATAGATATTAGGAAGAAAAATGCAGTTCTTGTCTTGGCTGGCTTTGAGATGTACTTAACATTTCATTCACAACATGCTGCCTGTATCCACAAAGCTCGCCAAGGCAGAGAATATCATTGCCCTGTTTCAGAGACAAGAGGAAAACGCCTTGCCCGAGGTCTCTGCGCCTGTCACAGCAACAGGGGCACGGATGGTGAACTGGAATCTCAGCCACTGGGCCTCATCACCCCAGTCCTTCCCATGGTATTTTAAACATTGATCAAAATTTAAGTTAGTAGAGGGCGTGCCTGAATCAGCTCATGGTCTCACAGCTTGTTCTGGTTCTCAGATTAATTGTTCTAATTAGCTACTCCACAGGCAAATATATATTGACTCTTTCTTCATCTCAGACTTGGGGCCAAGCGTGATTCAGAAAAACAGTCAGCTGTGGCTTCCTCCCAGAATTTGCCACACATTTAATTGTAAACATTGCAGCTCAACTCCCAGTTCATACACAGGTAAGAAAACTCACCTAAGTGTCACCAAGTGGTTTTATTCTCCATTTTTTTAATTTCAGAGAAGGGACATCTTAATAAAGCATCCAAAATCCCATGCAGCACAGTATGCAGAACTGCATTTCTGCAGCAGTGTCAAGTCTCTTCAAATCTGGGTACTAGAACAGGAGGAGGCATTGCCAACCTTTCAGCCTCATCTTCTTGGAGACAGGAAGGCCAGATAAGCTCAAAACTAGTCGGGAAATTTGGTGGGACTAAAGATTTGGAATCAAAACTCAGTGTTGTATACTCTAATTCACAACATACAAAAGGGGATTTTTGCCACAACCTCATCTCAACTCTTCTTTATATTTTTAATAAATTTTCAAGTTGAAAACATGTAGTGTGGGGAAAACTTAGCAGCCAGTTACTACTGTATCTTGCACACAGAGTCTGCTTGATGTACATATTACCCATGGATTAGACTGCGTGGGCAGTGCACCTACCCCATCTCTGTCAATAGAGTGAAGATAATTTAACAGGTAACTGTGACTCATGTTCCCAGCTTTGCTACGAGCTCTAACAATTCCAGTCACTCGGTCGTGTTCATAACCTCTCCTGCTACCACAGAGCTGCACTTCCAGTGGCTTTTGCCCTTGACAGAGCCTCTGATAATTCTCTGTATGGGAAAGAGACATTTGCTGCCAGGTCTGGAAATAACTACACAAAACATTAATTGTCTGTCTTGACAAAATTATAAATGCTTGATGAAGAAACACACATTTGGATGATAAACATAGATGATGTAAAGAATTACAAAAAATGCAAAAGAGCAAAAAAACCTGTGCATGTCAATTCACCATTGCTGTTAACGTATAGCTCATGTTGTTCTGGTTTTTGTGGCTCCTTTTTATTCATGCTATAGTGTTTTCTTGTGGTGGCAATAGAGATTCTGATATTTTAGAAGTTAAATGAATAAAAATAATAAATAAAAATGTTTTAACTTAAGTAGAAATGTATTTGAACAGTCACATATGACCTCAAATGGCCATTGTATTGTAAATTATGAGAACTCGAAAAAAAAATTAACACCAACATTTAGATTGAAATTTAGGGAGGAAATCTCTTAAATCTTTTCATACAGTATTTCTAAACTAGTAACCTTCTAACGTTTCAAAGGTTGTCACTGGAGCTCTTGTGGACTGAAACTGCCCACTTTCAGTTGATCATTTAATTTTTTTAAGTTTTTGTTTTTAAAAGAGTTATGGAGAAATAGACTTGGAAAGATAATGTGCAGCAAAAACAGCGTATGAGTGTTTGTAAGAACACAAAGATTTCCATCAAGATTCATATGTGTTGGGAAGGACCTCTGTTAATTAAAAACAAACCCAGAAAATTACAGCTGAACTGAAAAGAGTCTTGCAAATTATTTCAGTTCAAAATTTGTTGATAATTAAAACACAACTGCAATTCAGTTGACCTTGTAAGGGAAGGACAGACAAACAATATAACTGTTGGAGGGTGAATAGGTAGGTAGATAAACACCTAAAAATGAAAACCTTATTCCCAGCGGTGGTAAATAGGAGCAGATTAGAATTCAAATATTTCAGCAGAATCTAAGCCCGTCCCTGCCAAAAACATTTTGCTAATATTAACTCTGTACTGCCCAGCTATATTCTCTTAAATCCTACACAGTTTATTTGCTGGAATAAACCACTTGTACAAGATCAGCATAAAGGTATCTGGGCAAAAGTGCACCAATCTGTTAGTTTAACTTTTATCCACAATTCCCATCTATGCTACTTCTGTCTTGTTTAGTAGTTGCGAATGATTGCCATAGATAAATCACTCACAAGTGGACCTTCACTGATAATGCAAAGAGAGGAAGTTATAGGTGGTTTTTAATTTGTATTTATCCGCTTGATCCTATTTTTTATCTGCTGTAGCAGTGCATGTGTGTCTGTGCACATGGATGTTTGCACACGTGGTGCTGTGCGTGTGACACACGACATTCCAAGGGTAGTTGGGAACACAGCCGGTGGCAGGGACAGCTCTGGTGCCACTGTCCCTTCCCCAAGTGGGGCACTGCTCTCTTCCTCTGCTCCCACAGTCATGGTTTACCTACATCCCACAAAGAAATGCAAGTTTATGCATACTGGCAGACTCCTTTGCACGTTGTGCATTAACTTAGCATTTTATTGACCATTTGGGAGCAGAATGAATGCTAATCATTAAGTTTTATATGAATGTTTCTATTGCATGGAGCATTATAGCACATGTGCTGAGTTAAGGGATGTTGCCTATGTAAATGAAAGATAATTCCACATTAAAAAGATGTTTTCTGGAGTATCTTTATTCAGTTATGTTTCAGCTGATCTGAAGGACTCCTATCAGCACTAACACAGAGGAGTAAGGCTTAGGAATGTAAGTTAAGACAATAGTTTGCTAGGCCAGGATACTATTTCTCTGCCATGGGTTTCAAAAAGACTTACTGTACATACTGGTTCTGGCATTTGAAACTCCAGGCTTAGCTGGGGGATGGGGAGACATGGACGAAAAAGAGGATTTGATACGAACAAAACATTTTTTGTAAAAGACAGATTTCTTTTTTTTTCCATGTGCCATACAGTCAGGATTTTTTGAGTCTTTACTGATGCTCTCACGCAAGAAAAGTGACTCTTGAAAAATGCACCATTACAACTTAATATATCCAGTATGTAATTTGTACTTAACAGAAAGATATTTAGGACCATTTGCCTCAGCCATGAGACTTTCAGCTGCACAGTGGGAGGTAGTGCTTCAATGAAACCTTTGTTTTTAATCTTCTGATACAGTCACCAAGGCAGTTGGCCGGCTTTAAAATTACATCAGTCTTCTTTTTTAATCTGGGGTTTGCAAGTAGTAGTTAGTTTGGGGCATCCACCAAAGCATATCATTTCACAGGCAGAACTAGCACCCTTTTTCTCCTCTCCTGGGTAGGATGCACTGAAATCGGCGTCTAAAAAAGAAGAAGGAAAATGAAGAAGAAAGTTGCCCGGGGAGCACGGATATTCCGGGGGACACCGTCCCAGACGGTGTGTACAGTGCAGCGCAGTTCAGTCACGTTTACTTTGTTTCCTCCTCTTCCTAAAATTAGATTACGTTTCCCCGAGCGAGCACAATGATGCCGGGGCTGGACAACCCAGAGCCTGAATCACTTCAAAGCAACCCCCTGTTTTCAGCAAACGTCACCCGTCTGCCGCAGCCCTGCCGAAAGCACATTGCTCTGCATAGCAAGTTGGGTGGCAGTGGGTCCATAATGTAAAACTGTTGCCTAGTGTTCCTCTAAGCTCTGCCCTCCTCTGAAAAAAAAAAAAAAATCCCTCATAATTCAGGCAACAGCTGGAAAGCTTAGCTTAATGGTCTGTGCTTAAATGTGGAAGGTCACAGGGTGCTGATCTAAGGAGCGGAGAAGTCTTGCTCAGCCGACTGTTGACACTTAGTAAACGGAGGAGGAGGGGACTGTGTGTGCATCTGAGAAAGCCATACCCCGGCCGGCGAAGAATAGGAAGCAACTTCTATTCAAGATTTGCAGGGGTCCTGGACCCAGTAGGGAAAAGCAACAAGGCCCTTCACTGCCTCTAAGTTACCTTGTATTATAACAGGATTAAAGTACATTTAGCTTCTCTATTAGCATACTTTAGCCCCATTTAGGCTTACTTGATGTTTCCGATGGCCTTTGATCAGCCTTGCATGGTGCTGGTCAGCTTCAGGACACAGCAGTCAAAAAGCGAGACTGTGAAATTATCCTGATGTTGAATCTCACAGGAGATATTTCTGGCTGTTTTCATTCACTCACCCCCAATATTCGAGTTTCTTTCTCTCTCTCTCCCTCTCTCTCTCCCCCCCTTCTCCTCGCTCAAGAAAATAATTTACTCATTGTTAAAAAAACAGGGGGGGAGTTGAAGAAAGAAAGAGAGATATTAAAAGAAAAAGGTAGCTTAGTGACCAGTAATAATTAGCTCCTTGTTTGAAATCACTGCTGGCTTGTGTGCCAGTGCTGAAGCATCTATGAAAAATACTATAATTTCTACAGTGTCTGGCTTTTTATTGCTTACATTTGCATATAAATTAAATCCATATTGTAGCTTTAAGGCAAGCTAGGCTTAGAATGCCGTACAGCTCAGGGTCCTATTGTTTTACATCTACTTTCTATACTGTGGTTAAATGAAAAGGGAGGAGAAAGTAAAGGAGGGAGAAAGTCAGCTTTGTAGCATTTTTAATTGCTTCTCTGCCAATTACGGACAAATTAATATTTAAACTTTGTAGTGCTTTGAGAAAAATTGTTTACGGAATCCACTTCATGGTGTTCAGTGCCCCCTCTGCCTACAGCAATATCTATATTGGAATCTTTTGGCGAAGAAAATGAAAAATAATTAAAGATAAATACTGTTCTCTTTTAAAATATTTTATGGAAACAAATGCTGTTAATTGGACCGTAAATATTTCAGATATGGGCGTGATCCTTATTCCCAATAGCAGCCTGGAAAACCATTACCAGACAATATTTTTTCACCTGACACTGTTTATGTGCACGCGAAGATCTTGTATCATTTACTTTGCTTGGTCTTATTTTTGCCTTCCTCCTCTGCTTCGCGCTGCCATCTCTGCTTGACCGACTTAGGTTGGCCGCTCCGAGTCCCCGTTTCAGCGCGGCCCAGAAATCCACAGGCTGCTAACGCTAACACATCAGGGCAGAGCCTGGGAAGACAAGAGACATTTGCAAAGATGAGTAACAAGAAGCAAATGGCGCCTCAAAGTCTCCCTTTAAAAATTCTTTAATGAGATACAGTGCATTTTTTTTTTCATTCTTTTCTTGGGCTAATGCCTAGTATGTACCAACCACTGGGCCGCATTTTTAGGAAACATCTAAATCAAAAGTCAGAAGATTACACAGGGACATAAGAAAATCTTAAGATGGCAGGAGGCCAGGAAGCCCAGCTAGGCCTATCCTTTCCTCCAGTTAACAGTTGTTCTCCATAATATACTGTTTTTCTCCCCGTCTCTCTCCATATGCTTCTTGCTCTATTTGAAATCTGGTCAGATCGGTTGCTTCTAGAGCAGCATCTGGTAGCTTATAATATATACCCTCTGGAAAAAAAAAATGTATTACATTTGTACAGTGCAAGACCTCGCTGGAGCCGTGTCCCTCGTCCTCATATTTGACATTAGCTCTAATAACTGCAGCACTGCTCCCTGCGGTTCCCCCCAGAGCCCTTCGCAGCTCCGCCAGGTCCCCTCTTAATCTTTTCTCTTTGCGAGGGATACAGACCTAGTTTCACGAAGCATTTTGGAGTCTCCAGTCTCGAAGTCATTATGGGACTTTGTTGTACTATTTCCATTTCTGCAATATCCCTTCCGTAATTAGGTAATCAAGACTGCGCGTCTTTCCCATGTGGCCTTTTGAGATCGATTTTATTTATAAGTTTATTTATCTCTTATTACACATTTTAAAAATTCTGGTTGCAGTACCATCAGCTGGGCACATTGCTAGTCTTCACAGCTGTCTGCTTGCTATCGTAATTTCCTTTTTCCTCTTGCCCGTCACTCATTTGCTTCTTCTGAATTTTGCAGCTGTTCATATTAATAAAAGATGTTACAGGTGCTTGAATGCATGGTGAATTTCATGAATAGTCTCCTATAGACACCAAGAGCAGCATGGCAGGGACTGACATGTGGGTGAAGGGGTTGGTGGGACCGGTTTAACCTGAGTGCTTCTGGACAGGCATTGTCCCTGGTTATGGGGTTAGATGATACGTCATCCAGATAAGTCCTGCCCCTGTTTTTGGATGTCAGCAAAACCAGGCTGGAGACGCAACACACTGCTGTACAGCTGATTTCACATGGACAGGGGTTGCCAAGATTATATTAACACCATAAAGATCCTTCCCAAGGCAATTGACTATAGCCTGGACTGTGGTGCAGCACTAAAGGTCTCACTTCTTGTTTCCACTACAGTAAAACCATTGCCTTTGACTTATAAATACCTATCTGTACATCCAGGTCCTTCCCATCAACTATAAAATAACATTCTTAAACCCTTTCCTTCATTACTCCTTGGCACAATACAACTGATAGATGAGAAAAAGCTCTATTTGTTCCCACACCTATAACCTTATTCCTACCCTCACCTTTTGGTTTTCTGTAGCCTCTGCACATTGCTGGGTGACCCTTTCTACTCCAGAGCTTAGGGTCAAGCTCAAGCTCTAGTTTGATATCAAACTTCCTCTCTGTGCCTTTTCTTTCTGCTGCTCAAGACTGTCGCTGTAAAAACCATTAAGTTCTGGCCAACAAGTGGCTGCATGGTTCCTGGGAACACCTGTGGAGATGACATTGCTGCACCAGGTCATTCTGGGCCACCCTCAGCCCCCATGGCACCCACCAGGACATGCCACATAGCCTTGGGATAAATGGAGATCAAAAATCTACGGGAGTCCTTCTCCTGCAGGCCCTGATGCATTTTACTGATGAGACATAAAAACCTGGAGATCAGTAACAAAAAACTGCAGTGCACTGATACCCTTTTTTAAAGTTATCATTTTAAGCCTTTCTCTCCCTGTTTCCAAAGCGAGATAGTGAATAAGAGAAGGAGGAGTCTTGGCAACACCAGCAAAGGCTTCAACCCTAACCAGACACAGAGAGTTCTGAGGCTTAAAAAACTTTGATTTCTTGTTTGCCGTTATTGCTCCTTTGGTGTTTCTTGCTCCTTTTCATGGTGGACTGAATGAGAGCACAGGTGCCCCATGTTCTGCAGCACCCTTGGAGGAAGATCCACACAAAAATGCCCACTCTTGTGAAATTTTCAGTCTTCACTTGTTGACCCATGAGATTTAAACAACTCAGACAACTGCATTTTATAAGGACAAAATAAATTGAGTCCAGACTTCACAGTATTTTATATCCCCCTATGAGTGGCTTCAGTGTCTGTTAGTTCTTCAAATTTTAGATTTCTGTGTGTTACAAACCCCATCTTCTGGCAGTTTATCAGGTGCCTCCAGTATTGGTTTCAAAATAGATATTAAATACTGCTCTCTCACCTTGTAACTGCAGTCATTTCCAAACATACCAAACAGCTTTTCTGCTCTCCAGCCGTCAAAGATTATACACTGAGAATAAATTACTCAGCTGGGTGCGTTGTTTGTAGGCAAAGCCAGGCAGTGACAGTATCAGTAGTCCCTGTGTTTAAAAGCATGTAAAACACTTTCTCTTTTTCTGTGCTTTACATTGTGGCTCAGATACATCCTCTGCACAAACAAGGATGCTGGTAAAGATGTCCTGAGGTATCACAGCCGTCAGCCATTCCTCACCCTTTGTGCCGTGGATGAAATCTCTGGCATGGAGCAGGAGCCTTGTAGGGACGGGCTGCTCCAGAGGACATGGGGGACACCTGGCTGCCACCCCAGGCTGAGGAACTGTCCCCATTTCATTCCCCCGAGCTCTTGTTAACCACCAGGCTTTGCGCATTCACTGGTTTTAATCTCAACCCTCACAGTAAACAACCCATAAAATTTTGAATGGTCTTTCATCCATCCCTACGACTTAGATTCTTTTTTTTCCTCTTTTTTTTCCCAAGAAAAATATTATGCTTGCTAAGTATCAGTTAATGTTTCCAGCATTAGACAGATTTCTGAGATTTCCTTTAATTTTTCTTTTCCCTTTTGTAATTTCTTGTCACAAGACCACTGCAGCAGTGTATAGCACTGCTGTCCTTCCATGTCAACATCGTATTTCCTCTGAATTGCTGAATTCCACAAGATTATTCACAAACCTAGCACCAAACTAGAAACCAGGCCAGAGGTTCTTTTATCTTTCCTTTCCACAACCCAGGCTTCCTAGGATGTTTTCATACAAATGCTCCCAAATTGTGAATTTTGACCTAAAGTTGAAAACCATTTCATCAAGTGTTGAAATTTGGCTGGGACCGAAGCAGCACAGTTCATAAATACTACATCGGTCTGTTGAAGACCAAAAACTGTAGCTGAATTAACATGAGCAGTCACAAAATATCTCAGATATCTTTAACCATCAAAATTTTAGGCTCTGGATCTGCAAGAATTTTTCCATAGATAATAGAAAGGTACATCCAAAGGAATTCATGTCTTCTTCATCCTCAGAGGATGAGGAACCTTTTTTGAAACACCAATTTCTATCCTTTGGTAACACAAGTAGCTCAGAAGACAAGTTTAGGTATATTCATAACTTTTAGCTACAGCAAATATCTTGCTATGGACGACTCACAAATCATCCATAATTCAAATACATTTCCAGAAACAATTTGTCTAACCATTTTGACAGAATGAATTTGAAGGGGAAAAAAAATCTGCTTGCAGGCAAACTGCAAGCATAAAAGATGACTACATTCCTTTAATTAAAAAATCAGTGTAAATAGTACTCTTGTTGATATTAAGTACATTTGTGAAGCAGAAGTAGCTTAAATCAAAACCTACGTATAATAAATACAGGGACAGGTTTCTTACTGTGCATATGATGCCTTCATTATCTCCAAATATAAAACTGATTATTCATCTTTGAGTAGTAAGGATTGGAGAAGCGTTGTTTTCTTTTTATTTTAGTGCACCTTAAAAGTCAAGAAATGGGTTTTTTCTTCCGCTGTTTTGTTTTATTTTCTCGTTATTCCATGAGTCCTTTGGATATTCTTGATTCTGCCCAATACCTGAGACAACTTCCCAGGGTAGGAGTAGGGGAGATGTCACATGCTCATTTACTCTTGTCCTGTCCTTTAATAGCTGTGATTCTCCATTGCTTTATCGTCTGCAGCAGATGAGGAGAACAGAACTGACCGACGTGATGTGCTACGCCTTCCCTGATAGATAGCAGTAACAAAACTCCCTCTCTTCAAAGAAAGTTTCCTATTTGTGAGTGTTCCCTGCATTTCTTGAGG
This sequence comes from Melanocharis versteri, assembly GCA_013397845.1. Lineage (NCBI taxonomy): Eukaryota > Metazoa > Chordata > Aves > Passeriformes > Melanocharitidae > Melanocharis > Melanocharis versteri. The sequence continues at coordinate 24,810 of VZTG01005666.1, read as the reverse complement.
ACACAAACTCTTTTTCCAGGTCTCTCATGTCAGCACTGATCAGTGGTAGCTCAGCTTCTTGGAGAAGGGTCAGAACACTTTCAGGGAGAGAAATGACAGTATGCATGGATGGTTTGCCCTTTTTTAGTCCTTTCCTTTGCAGCTCAGCCTAAGCAGAAATCCAGTATTGCATTGCTGTCGTGTAAATGCCTTGACTTATCTTAAATTTAGAGCAAAGGTATCAGTTAAAGGTTTGTGGGTTCAACATTCACTATCAGTTTGTTCTCATTCATATGAATGCTGGAGATGTGAAGAGAGAAATCCCTTGAAATAAAGAGTGTCCCAAGTGGTGTCTCAAAAATAGATGCTGCCATTTTTATTAGCAAAGTACAGAAGAAAATGTGGTAAAAAAATAAGTTTAGAAAAATCACTCCGCTCATCAAATACTATTGAGAAATCCACTAAGAGTGATCTAAGCTTAAAATACAGATCTGAGTTTAAGATATTTTGAAATCTTACATGGCAGAACAAATTCTCTTTCTCACACTAGTGGCTGTCTCTGTCTGTCTGTCAGCTCTGAGTTCAATCACGTATTCACAATAAAGTATGGGTCAAGTCCTCGAACGTCTGTGTCTTATAGTCTTATTCTTGGCTGACAAGTGCTACATCTAAATCAGTGTATGGCATTAAGTTATAGCCTGAAAGCAGGCTGGAGTGGTAAGACCAGTTCAGATGATAAATGCTTCTTGCTCCCCTCTCAAAACTTCCACCTCGCTCAGGCCACTGTTACTCAAAGATACAACTTCCAGCACCACTTATCTAATTGTAATTCTACAAGTGAAAGCACAGCTCAATAGTAATATTGCAAGGGACTTACTTGGGCAAGTTCCTATCATCTGGCCTGAGTCAAAAGATTACACACCAGTAATAGAAATTTATTCAGAGCAGAGATATCCTGGCATAATAAGACCATCTTGCTTCATGTAATTATAATTCATGCATCCAGAGACAGCTGTCCATCAGATATATTGCATTAGCTAGCTTTGATTTCTATAATGAGTTTTATTAGTATATTTATGAGGAAGAACAGTGGCATATAAAGAAGTTATGAATAAGTTATTATGTGTGCACAACCAACATTTGGGATCTTCTAAGTCTTGCAGAGAAGCTAAAGTCTGAATGGATACAGACACTGAAAAACATGATCCATGAAGACCTATTTCATAATATATGGCATCAACACTACCCATTGTTTTGTTTCACAGCCATGAAATCATTCCATTTATGCAAACAAGAAATTGAAAGGGGTCTGAAAAAAACAAAATTATAAACAAGAATGTCAAGTTTTAATTTCTTTTTAACATTAATTTGTTGTGATATAAAAGGAACTTTTTTGAGAATGAAAATTGGCACTGTTGTCCCTGGTTTCCCACATGCAGGAGCATTCAGCCTGTACTAGATGAGATACATTGAATTTAGAGAGTTTCAAGAGATGGCGGTTGATTCTTCTGGCATAAATGGTGGAAAAGGATGGAAATGTGGGACCAAAGCGAACGTCACTGTTTATGGAAATGCAGAGAAAATAACAACAGGAAGTGATGCAATGAAATGATGCAGAGCAAGTAAGAGGGAACAAACACTGTCTCAGCAGCTCTGGAAACACATATTGGAGACGATGTTCCATAAGCCCAACACATAAACACAGAAGTCATTATAAAGTCTATTAGACAGTTAACTGCAATTGGTGGGTTTGAAGCCTGAACTGGGACAGTTGATTTTTAAAATGTTTCTCCCGCAAGAAAGCAAGACAAGAGACCAGGTAAAAGTCTTCAGTCAAGCTGCAAAATTGGCCAACATTCCTTTGGTCTACCCACACTGACAAGTCCATCTACCACCCCTTCTACCTGTGTCTGTGTATCCAGCACCACACTGCCATGAGCTGGTCACGTTCACTGTGGTGATGGCTGAGTGTGACGTGCCCAGTCTTGTTTAGATCTTAAAGCAGATTTCTGCCTTGCTGGCCAAAAATGCCACATAGACTGAAGAAGAGTTCAGCACGCAAGAGCAGCTCTGTGTCACCACTAAAGTTCAGGTTAACCTGTCAGTGTCAGGGAGAAACCAAGCAGAGTCAAAAGCTATCCAATTATTTTCCTACAATCTTCTCAAAAGTCTTCCTTAAAGCTGAGACTTTTCAAGGAGGCAGGAAAAGTGGGTTAGAAAGACTTTAATGACTGCTTCTTTCAAAGAAAATCTTAAGTTGCTGGCAAGCATTGGGTTCTGCGTGATACCTGCACAGAGCTCAGAGGAGTATCAGTGACCCAAGGATTGCCTGACCTCCTGCAGGACCTACGGTCTGAAATGGCAGCAAAGATTGCATTTGATCTTCAAGAACTTATTCCACTTCCAGAAAGAAAGTACAAGCCAGTGTGGTGCTGAATGATCCTGTCAGGACAGTAATTGGAAAAATCCCCACAGTAAGAGAAGCTCAACTGTCACAGTTTGTGAAGAGCCTTGATGAGCCAGGTTGTTTACTGCTCACAACCCTTGAGCTATTCACGACTTGGCTGACACTCTGCTGAAGGGCATGGCAGCCCTTCTTGGCCTCGTTCCGAAGCACAACGTATTGTTTCCAGAGCCCTTTGTGCTACTATCACTCCAATTAGGAGCTAGAGTGCCTTCACAAATGTTCTGTCCTCCCACTTTGTCAGACAGAGATGATCTGAATACCATAAAAAGCTTTGAGAAGGGGAAAATCACAGACGAGGGCATTTAGGGATCATAATGGCAATGAGTGGCAAGAAGAGATGATTACAGAACTTCATAAATTTTAATCAAAATATCAAAAGAGGGTTCTGTCAGTGCAAAGATATCCTTCTCCTAATGGGACGACAAACTAAAGGAGTAGCTTTATAACATCCTTTGATGCCCTAGGATAGCGGGACCCCCGGAGTTGACTGTTGTGTCCCACAATAGTTCATTAGTATTGAAATTCCTAATTCCCTTTATTGGATCTGAGTTTTGGCTTCTGAGGTCTGACCCCTGAAGAGCCAGAAACTTCAAACTGCTTTTTGCTACACACTACCTCACTTTGGGCATTTAACTCCACACTTTTACAAATACCACGTGCCTTTGCCACAGTGAAGAGAAAAGAATAACCCGTTATCTTTTAGCAAGATATCCTTTGTATCACTCAGGCAAAGAGTGATACTTTTCCACCAAATCATCCCTCACATTGCTGTTCTCTTGTAACTGTGGGAAAATATGTCTATATTAGAGCTGAAAATTAAAGGCAGGAGGATGGAGGTTACATCTTCTCCTTCTGGCCATGCATTTTATTCAAAATTTTGTGACATACTCTTCAAACACCTGCCTAGAAACAAGTACCAGCACAAGCCCACCAGTCCAAGCAGCCGCTCAGTCCTTGCATTCTGTTTACTTTTGCCTTACATTTCTCAATTCACCATCTCATGGAAACTCACAAAGAAAGCCACTGAATTCAAAAAAGTTGAAAAAGGTATTAATTTACCTTCCTATTATTTTTTTTTTCTTTTTACATACAAGCCCTCAATCCCCAGACAAAGAAAGAATAAGGAACCCTGCCCATATTTCCCTTAAAACCAGGACGATGTACTGCACTTGGAAGAGAAGATGGGAAAGGGAAGAGTTAACTGGGTTTATAATTGTTTCCAGAGAGCAATTATTCAGTCCCTAAAAATGCTGGTAGAAGAAGAAAATGGAAAATGAACATGGTCCCAACAGACAAATGATTAATATTTAGGGAAGGACTACAGCAGGGTTTGATCCAAAAGAAATGGAAAAGAGCATTTTAATTAGATTGGTATTCAGACTGTACAAACTCATTAGATCTGGGTTTTGCCATCTCACAAAAAAATTAAGGATGTTTTGAAGGCAGGTTTCATGTTTGCATTCCCTTTGCCAGCACCGGTGTCTGTGAGGAGGTGCACACCAAGCATCGGCCGCCCTGGCAGCCTCGCCATACCAAAACAGAAACACAACCCAGAGCAAGAGCCAGGCAAGTAACTGGGAACCAAACATGCAGCTGATTAATGCTGCCAGGGAATTTTCATAGAGAATGTTGTTTTTCTTTCATTTTCCTTTCCCTGTGCAGCTTTCCTCTGAGCAATATCTGTGAGTAATCTCCGCTCTCCAGCTGATCGGGGTGCAGCTCCCCGCGTGCAGCTAATATTGGCACAGTGACATTTCGGCTGTTTTCGGTGGACACGAGCAGGTGCAAAGCAGGACCCGTGGGAGCTGCACAGCCTGGCCCTGCAAGGAGGATGTGGAGGTGCTGGGGAGAGTTCCTGGCCACACCACTGCCTGCCTGCAGCCAGGACCGATGGCTCCTGCCCGTGCTGTGTACATCGGCTTCCATGTTTAATAAAGTTGTGGACTCTTAGCTTCACCACAACACAGCTCCCAGTTTTATTTCCCAAGGGTTCATAGCAACAGTAACACACAGAAGTTATAATATGTCATAAAATAAATATTAGCAAAAGCACACGTGAGTCTCCCCCAGTTTGGAATTTGCTTGGCATCACACATCCCTTAAAGCACGCCTCCGAAATCCAAAGTTGTCTGCTGCTGGAGGAGGTTTGTTTGTTTGCCTTAGTTTTGTTTTTTCCCTCAGCTGGCTGGACTTATGCCACTGTCACAGTTAATAAAGGTGAGCACTGGTACAGCACTACCTTGTGCCTTGCCCTAATCACATTGCTCTTGAAATTAAGTCTGTCAGCGCTTCGGCTGTAAACCCGTATTGTGAGAGCTTAATAACTCCACTGTGAACAAAAGAAAATTACTTCTAGACTCAAACCCGGTGTGCAAGACTTCTGCCTATGGGGCGACATATTATTTGTTGCTGGGAATATAAGCAGCATGCCCAAAATGGTTAAATAAATCAAATAGATGGACAGAAACACAACATGCGTGTGCAGCACACACTCACTAGCAAACGTGCACACACGTGTAAGTAACCTCATGTGATATATTTTACAAGCGCTGCTTGCACAAGGACGAAATAAAATCATCAGGAGCTTCTGACTCCTTCCCAACAATTTCCTCAGTTTTAGACCTCTTTTTTGAGCTTTTTTTTTCCTTTCCTCAAGAATAACAAATTTACACTCAACCACCACACAACGTGCTGGCCTGAAGCTGAGGCAGCCAAGGTAAAACTCCATCCTAGAGCAGTAGCCAGATTTTTATGTATCAAAATGTCCCATCTTTGAAGTTGAGTCTTAATAATGTCTTGCAGGAAAGCCCCGGGGCAGAGCCTTTCACTGCCACAGGTTTCTTGTACTACTTTGAGCAAATCATTTAGCTCTCCTATTCCTCAGCTCCACTGCTGAAAAATGGGAATAATTAAATTGCTCTACTTCATCAAACAACCATAATGATACACACGCTACAAAATGCACTGAAGTGCCTGTGATGAAGATTACCTGCTGGACAGAGAGATACAGAGCTAGCAAGGTGAGACTTGTACCACTATCAATTCATGGCATTTTGAAGTCCAGAAGTGCTGTTCTAAACCAGTTTTAAAGTTTGTTTTCTTAAAAATATGGTGATTAAATAGATTTTTCTATGCAAACACTACATTTTTCTTTTATATTTTCTCTTTTCTTATTTATTTTCTGTTAAATAATAGTATAGACCGTGTGTATAGTGCAACACACACCTTTGACCACACAGTTTGGGATGGCCAAGCTGGAACTGATGGGACTTCTGCGATGGCTTTGAACAGCACAATTGGAGATGTTGTGCTCTGTCAGCTCAGGATTACCCTTCCGTAAAGCCTGCACTCCTGACTCAGACACTAAGTCACACCAAAGCTGTCCACCCTCGCAAGGAGTGGCAGGAAATAACTGCCTGTGGCTCGTGACACCCCACCACCAGGATGTCTGCCTTCCTCCTCATCCTCGTGCCACCAGGGAAGCTCTGGTCCCAGAGCAGGAGGAAGGGAAGGGGAGGCATCATGCAACAGGGCACAGGCCTGGAAGTTCACCCTGTTCCTTAGATGGCTCCTGCACCAGGAGATGACCCCCTCAGTGACCACAGCTGTGGGAGCGAAGCTGCAGCTGCAAGAGAGCCTGGGGAAATGGGCACTGCCAGAGGCAAAGGATTTCTCTGTGGAAAGTGCAGGTGAAGTTAGGAAATGCTGCAGCAGATGCCGTGGACAAAGGGAAGGAAAATGGCCAGTGTTGGATTAAAAAGAGATGAAACACAGCATCAGCACATGGTGTAGTCAAGATCACAGGAGTGACCATCACAAAGAGGTGGGCTGTTCCAGCAGTAAACAGTCACCAGTTCAAATTTCATCTATCAAACCTTCCGCCCTCTCACGTTCCGTTTGCCTCGCCTCCTTTCTTGTGTGGCCTCTACCCAGATTCTGAGCCTAGGGAAAACTCATAGCGTGTATCTTCCCATTGCTGTGTACAAACCCTACCTCCCTCCATCACCAGCTCCTTTTGGGACCTCATGCAAAAATCAATAATGTTGGGATCAGCCAGAAAGGGCTGGGCTCCAGTTTGGTTGAGGATGGCAGAGCTGCGCGGTCGGTGGTGCCCATGGACTGACGCGCTGTGCTTGCCGTGCTGGCCATGGATGGGGCACCAGCTGGGACAGCCTGGGCTGCCGGGGCAGGGTCTCCCAGGAGCTGGCTCCTGTGAGTCCTCCACCCATCAATCTTAGAGCAGTATGCCGTCATGGATAAACAGCAGCTGTTGCAGCAAGCTCATCAGATAACAGGCACATATATTAAAGTACCTTTAGCACACTTACTAAAACATATATTTAGCTAGGGAAAATAATCTCGCCCTGCCTATAAAAGTCAAAGTTTGCCTTTATAAATAACTCCTGGAACCCTGCACGCATCTCAGGAAATGGCAACGGTGTGCATGCTCAGCCTCCTGCCCTGAAAGGATCTCTGAATAAAATATAAACACACTGAAATATAAAGAACAGTTTGGTGAAGATAATGAAATCTAGTGAAGCCAGTAATTTACTCTGTAAATCATATAGCTACTTCTTCCTTGCAGTTGCCTGCCCTGATTTACATCATGAACCTTACACCCGAGCTTCTCCCCGCCTTATTGCAAGCACGGGAGCACAGAGTAGAGCGTCTGTGTGTCTTTGTGGCTGGTAAAAAGCATTTATTTACACTTGTGAAATGTCCCGCTCTAAATATGCCACATTAACTTGACACACTTGTTGTTTCTCCGGTCTTCTCTCAGGTCATCCTGAGAAGGGAAGGAAAAGCAGGCAGCAAAAAATGCCTGTTTTGCACCCATTCTTGTCACAGCAGCTGGGAATGAGGGCGATCTGAGTGCTGCGTTGGTGCTGGCTACAGGGAGCTGCACATGGCACCCCAAATCTCCCCCCTCTCCCCACCAACAGTCTCCAGCATCATGTGGCCCTTTCCCATTTAATTCATGGCATAAACCCTCTTCCCATTAGCATGCAAAGACTTGGAACTTCGGAGTTTTCCGATACTGCACAGAATATCTTGGGAAGGGGCTGGAAATAATTGGGTGCTATTGCTCCCGTAATGTCACCGTGTACACTTGAGCGTGTGGAAATCCAAAGTGGCACCGAACACTCGGGGGCAGGCAGCGAGCCTCAAGTGCCACGGAGCTGCTCTACAGGGCTTGGCCTCAGCCTCATTCCTTATTCACGGCTCCCCTTTAAGCCTAACCACTCCGAGGTGAGGCTGAGTCTCTGTGAATTCGAGTGGATTTGTCTCCCGGTGTGCGCCTGTACATTGGGGAGGCATATTATGCGTAGGCATCGCTCTGCCTGGCTCTGTGCAGGAATAGAGACTGCAGGGAAAAAATTATATCTAGATGAGTCTTTATGATGTGTGTTCCTCCAGTATTAAGATCTCTTCAGGCCTTGTGTATCTGGTAATATTGCTCTCATTTTAAATTCTTCTAGTAATAATTTTAAGAGAAAATTCTTTGTGACAACTGCTGTTGATTTAAAACTAATGTTTAGCCAGTAATGGGTAATTGTATTAGACTAAAAAAAGCTGCTGTAAAGTCGACCCCAGTCTGATTTTTAATTTACTGCATCATCAGCTACTTTTATGATACTATTTAATCTGCTGAAATAAAACTATTGCTCTATGAATATCTCTAACACTCAAGAAAAATTGTTTTTAGCTGTTCTGCTCTTGGGGCTGAGGAGCTGTTAATTATTATATGAATAATTCCTGTGAATACATTTATTTATATTTGTTTTAATTGTCACAATACTCAGAGAAGTAGCATGTTCTATTTCACTATGAACTCCCTTTTAACCCGTAAACAAGGAAAGGGAAAATGCCCGTCATGACTTTGCAGACGTTTGGAGTTCACAAAATGCATTCTGCATTTCCATGGGGCAGGAAGAGGGTGAAGGGGAAGCTATAAAACCTCCCTTTATTTTTTTTCCGTAAGAACCTGCGTCTCCCTCCGCCGGGATGATCGTGCTCGCAGCTGCACTCAGCGCAGCAACTGCAGGAGCAGGCAGGGCTGCTGGTTTGCATTTCCAGGACCCTCTCCCTCCCCGTGGCAGCCCAGGGGCCTGATCCTGCTCTCCCCTCCCTGGAGCTGTACCCTGACAAACGCAGCTGTGCCACAGCCGAAGGTTTCCTTCCTCCAGAGTTCAGAAATCAGCCCCACAGGGCCCGTTCCAACCCCCCAGCACTGCTAGAAAGACCCCCACAGAACCCAGAGGGCTTTGGGTGGGTCCCCACAGCCTCTGCAGGGGTACAAAAGATGCTTGTGAACTACCCTTATACAAATCATAAAAACGAACGTTACAAATAGGTATTTTTACGTTTTTCTTGCTTATTAAAATCCTGCCGAAATAACATGCATCAGGGTCGTGCAAAACAGCTTTCTGTCTGTGCCCAGCATCAGTGACCCGCTCAAAACAATACACCACCAGATCAAAACAGCATTGAAAATATTATGCCATTCCTTTTCAGATGATAAAGAAATCTTCATTAGAAAAAAATCTATCACAACAAATAAACTGCACTAGTAAAAAACGTATGGGTTTTTTTATTTGCTGCTCTTTTTAATAAAAAGCAGGCTCTCATAAAGATTACCTAGAAGATAAATTGGTCTGTTGGAAGAAAAAAGACTCAGGGTGTAACCAAAAATGTGTATCTGTGGCACATGAGTTGCTGATTTTTAACGTTGCCAGTATATTTATATTGTAGCTTTAGGTTTATTTACCCTGATAAATACTTGATTACCTGCCTGCAACAACTGCAAGAGAAGACTGTTGTCAAATCTATTATAATATGATCAAGTAATGGTTACAAGATAAAGTAAGGTAAAACAAATAGTTCTTAATGCTGCGCAACCACCTATTATTTTATCCAAACAACTTCTGTTATCTCCTTATGGTCGAATGCCTATTCCCTAGAAAGAGAGAAGAAGTCTCTTTTTACCTCAGTAATTAGCTTGTTTGAAAGCTCCCACAAATTCTTCCTATCATAAATTTTGCATTGCTTCATGCACAATAATGCACATAAAATTAAATAAACAATTTAATTAATTTAATTAAAATTAAATATTAAACATATTGTGTATAAGAAGCCCATGTCTGTGATTTAATTGGGCAGGAGTACCCAAAGCAGTTTGGGTAACAGTGAAAAATAATTAAAAACAACAAGTACGGTAGCCTCTGGGTACGAAGAGTAGTTGGGAGCTTTCTCCTGAGAAGGGTTTATTTAATTAAAACTAAACTAATCTTTGGAAAACACTTGATAAGCATTTCATAATACAAATCATAATCCAAAAATGAAGCTTATACTTCGTCTACATGATACTGGAAAATAATATTAAATAATTCAATTCTGCCATGAGCTACTTCCCCAGCACGCACAGAATAATTCAGCAGACAGCATGTTTACCACCTTTAAATTTTCACTACCATTTAGTTCATCTAGATAAATATTAGTAAATTATATGAAGGCGTAACGGATCCGTAAGTGATAAGGCTGAGAATTAATGCTTTATTTAGACTGTTTATTGCTTCTTGTAGATATTATGCCAGACAAGGGAAGCACAGCTAACTTAGAGGGCAAGCTGTGCCTGTGTTGGCAGGTAAGCCATTTGGCTGTGTTCATATTTTCTAGCCTATTCTTCAACACCTTTCATTCATAATAGAGAATATTATTTCCAGGATCCCATATAACTGGAGGAGGAATAGATTATTTATAGGATGGTGTCTCCATCTATACTTCATGTTGCCAAATGCTTGTATTTCTATACTGTCCGGTGATAATTTCAGCTCCCTGAAAAACTTGGATCCTGCCCAAGGTCGCAAACTATCCGCCTGGACATCAAACAGTCTGCCTTGCACAGCCGCCCGCGAGCCGGATTGCAAATGCTGACAGGCTTTATAGGTCATTTCAAAAACAAATGCTTCATTTTAACACCTTAGACTGCAGCAGCCCCTACAACAAGCTGCTGATGCCAACTGGCTTTTTCAAAAGTGAACGTATCCAAAGAGATCCTAATTGACACTTTCAGGCAAGTGCCCAGCATAACTGAATATTACTCAGGTTTCTGGAGAGCGGTTTTAAAGTGACCATATAATTTAAGTGACCTTTGAATATAATTTAAAATGCTACTGTAAAGCCCAGTTCCTCTCCCACTGAATGGGCTCCATCAATGGGGAAACTCCCATTGATGTTAATGAAGGCAGGAGCGGGTACTTCCCCACTGGCTCCCATTGAATTATCCAGGTTCCTTTTTTTTTGTGGGAGCTTTTTTTTGATACGTTCCTGGGAAGATCCTGTTAACTGACTTGGAGTTACTTTGGTTCATATCATACCCACAGCTTTTTAGCAGAGAATCCGGTGATTTAACAGAGATTTCTGCCGAGCAGAGGTACAATAGAGCCCTTTACAGGGTGTGGGAATTTCCCGCATGTTGATTAACTTCATACTGTAAAAGACCGTAGGCCAAATCCTTCAGTCCTCACGCAGACAAAAGTCCACATTGACTTATCCGAAACCTGCCTGCAAACGCTCATTAAAGTCAATGGCATTTTGCCTCAGGAAGGGCCGGGGATTTGGCCCACTGGTTGTCTTTGCGATTGGGCATTGCCAGGAGAAGGGGATTACCACAGCACCGAGCCTCCAGCAGGGTCTGCCTTGCCCCAGACCTCAGGCACCACCTTCCCTGCAGCCCCAAAAGCTCGTGGCAAAACCCCGCTTTCGGTGCCAGCCCCGCGCTCCAGCGTGCGGTGCTGAGCGATGCCCAGCATCACCCCTTGGGCCACCGCCCTGATGGCTTCACAAAGCCACCGCCAGGACCCTGCCACTTCCACGGGGCGGGCAGAGAGCAGGCAGGGTATTAGCCACTGACCCACCAGGCTCCTGTCCTCCCCACTGCAGCTACCATCCAAAAACAGTGTGGCTCACATCCCCTCCGGGACACGGCAGCCAGTAGTTTAGAACCACCTTAGAGGAGGGTACATCTATCCAGAAAATAATAGAAATATAGCCCCAAAAAAAGTGGGCTGGTTTCTATTTGTTTGTTTTAGCCGTATCATAGCTCAGACCTTCCTTGCCATTGTGGTTCAATATTTACTGATCGAAAATATAGACTAGCTGCAAGTCACAGCATTTGCCAGAAAGAACGATTATCATCAGAAAGAAATGGGCATTAAAAGAACAGCTCTTCTATTTCCAGAATATAAAACAGACATTCAGAAGAACAAACAGAGCAGAGAAGAAATGATGGTCATTTGCAAGTAAAATATTACTAAACAATATAACATTGGATTAACTGTTTCATGTATTTATTGTGAAAGAATATATAGAACTTTACATGAGAAACTATCAGTACAAGCAAGAAACAATGCAGCCTTTTAAACAGCTTGCTTTTAAGTTTAATGCTTCTGCATGTAGAGCACACGAGCTTGCTCCCACTGAAGCCCATGCAACAGCTCCTGTTCAGTTCAAAGGGTTCAGGATCAGGCCCTGAGGTTTTGAACTTTTCTCCTTTCACCAGTATTGCAGCCCCCCTGCTCCTAATGTTCTTGGGATGTATTTATGGTGGGGAATGTGCAGTACAGCAAAGAGGCACCGTAAGATGCAATTTGGGAGGAGCTGATCCTGAAAACTGTGGAGGGACTTTTTCTTTCCACACACATTTAGAAAGAAAAGGAGGGGACAGAGGGGCAGGATAAAGAAAGAAAAAAAAAAGCAGGCACATATTGAGTCCAGTCCTGCATTCGACTGAAGCAAACCATTGAGCACAGTAGCGAGGGCTGACTGGACCGGACAAAACCTGACTCCATTTATTGTCTTTTGTTGTGGTGTGCCAGGAATGCAGGAGCTGTAGTTATTCTGAATTAGGGCTGGCTCTGGGGCTGGCTTTGTGCTCTCAGGACCCGTGGACTGCTGAAAATTGGTGCAGCTCTGATCTCTGGCTTCAGAGACTTTTCTTCCTTCCAGGACTATTTAAAATAGTCATGTAACAATTTCAGTAACTCTGTGGCAATTAATTTTGTGAATTTGTAATTAGTTTGCTACTCTTACATAAGCTTTAATTGGATTAATTTTATACTCTCTTACCCAAAATACAGTTCAAAAGAAGGATTTCTAATAAATTTGATATGCAAGTCTGTTCTAGTACTTGTCTTAGTTTACCCAGAAATCATTCTAAATCATTTACCATTCAATGCATGCTTTGGCACTGACAAAAATTAGAACCAAGTTAATTCTATTATTTAACTAAATATTAAAGAGCTACTGGAATTCCTACACCACCATATTAATTTATTTTTTTAATCTATCTGACCAGAAAATCCATTTAACACACAAACATTTTCCTGTGACTTCTTCTAAATGAAAGAATCTTTGCAGAAACAGAAACATAAAAATAATTGCAGTGGTACAGTTGATGACAGCTTTCCTGGCAAACACAATAATTGCCTATTGAGATAATTAAGGCACCAGTAGAGATGCATAAGATAAAAATGGAGTTTAGGGCTGGATTAGTACAACCTTTACTCTGTGTGATGCAAAGGGTTGGGTCAGATGTCTCATGAAGTTGTCTCCAAGTCCATCTTCTTTCATTCTATGCATAGGGAAGAGCTGTATTTATTTTTAGTGTTGAGCTCTCCCTTCAAGATCACTCCATCCAAATAAAATAAAAGCTCTAAGACTCTTTTGAATTGCTTAGAAACAGATCTTGAAGCCCTGATTTACTTTTAGCTTCATAAACACAAAATTCCTGGTGATTTCAAGGATGATTTTGCCAGACATAAAACAATGATAAGGTCAATTCTCAGAGTCACTACTGCTATAAGTGTGGATTTAGGAAGAATCCAAAATAAAGGAGTCCCTTAAAAATAAACAAAACCACAACCAAATTGGGCCCCTAATATGCAGTAATTACAATAGTGATGTCACTCATGTTCAATCATTTAGGTGTTCTCATAAATCATTTTTAATAATTTATTGAGTATAAAGAGGAGCTTGAAGTGTGACAAGCCACTGCAATTTTAAATAAAGCTTACAAGTAACTTTTCAAGCTTTGCAGGCTCAGGGTAGAAAAACCCACTGACTGAGCAATGTGTATCCGAGTACAAAAGCCCACAGCAGAGGTAAAAGCCTTCCTGAAAGGCAGAGCTGGGTGCTGCGTTCTCTTCACTCAGCACCAGCACTGCAGGGACTAATCTGGAGCTGGTGTAAACCAGCGTGCAAGGGAAGGGAACCCGTGCTGTCTGCATCCACCTCGTCACACAGCAGTGAAACCAGCAGGGCTAAACCACTTTAAACCAGCTCGCCATTCAGGACTCTGCCTTCAAGGCAATTCCGTGATGGATTCGGGGAGCAGCAAGGGGAGCACTCAGGAATTTCAGGGCAGTGGCCAAGAGTTAGTGGATTAAAGAGGATCTGCAGGATCCTGAAGCTTTCTATAGCACCTTGTGTTTCACTCTTTTGGGGAAAATCTTTCATCTTTGCTACTAAACTCCCTGGGAAGTTAGAGCTTGTCCCTGACTTATGACGGACCACACTGCACACCCAGTTTACGAGGGCTCAGCAATCCCACTGGAATCAGCGCTCAGGAATGTCCTCAAGTGGGAGGAGTAGGTGCTTGGCACTATGAACGGTAATTGTACCATCTCCTGGATATTCAGAAAGCTACAATATGCAAGGCAAAGAGGAACACTCTACTTTCTTCTGGCATTGCTAGGTGCCTGCTATTTTTGCCAAGATTTACCCCACCTACAGCAATATTCAGGGCACTAGTCTATTGTTGTAGCTCAGGCTGAGCTGATGCTCATTTTTAAATTAAACCTCAGGTGAAAGCTGCAAATCCACACGTGCAGATGGTTTGTCTGTGCTTGCAATCCTGCACGCGTGCAACTTAGCACAGTGCAGCTCCCCTGACCTCTGGCTGCTGGGGTTTTATTCCTGACAGGCTAGATGTGAATAAAATCATATGGAATTGTGTTTTTACAGCTCAGCCTTCTGAGTCCCATCCTGCTGCCATTGAAATCAATGGCAAAACTCCCAACTTCCCTAGTCATATCAGATTAGCTTTGTTCCACGGACTGAAACAATCTAATAGATACCAGGTGTCCTCCACAGAGCTTGTGTGGTCTACAAGTAAGTGGAACGTATTTTAAAAAGTCAAATATGAAACAGCTACATCACAGAACCTGTAATAACCTCCAACTGATATTATTATCTATGGAAGACATGATCAGTATCTAAAATGTGACTCATTATATATTTATATGATGCATCCTATAACAGATATTCTGGGGTAAATTCAGCTGCATGTTAAACCACTATGGAAATGGATCCATATTTATCCTCATTTCCACAAGAAAGCAAGGGTCTCGTGTGTTTTTACTTAGGGGAGGGAGCCTCAAACAACCTTACATTTATCCAGAAATCCACTTTAAATATATGACCCTGCACGTAAAAAGACCTATAGAAGTTAAAGACTGCAAGTGAAACAACTAAGTTGCTACTTTAACATTCCTTCTTGCTCCAAGATATGAACCTCCACCATGAAATTCCCTACCTGCTTTTCCAGAGTTTTGGACCTTCACCAGCTCCTCCAGTAGCATGGAGATCACACAGTGCTATAAATGTCCAGACCTGGGCTGCACCAAGACATCCATCACCGCGCAAAGGGTGGAGCTGGAAAACGCGCAAGGAGTTTTCTTGTGTGATCTCGTGGTGTGTAGGTGGCTCAGGAGCCTTGCTTGGCTCAGGTGAAATTCTCAGTGCCCTGCTCTTCCCAAGAGGGACAGAAAGAAATCGCTCTGCCCACTCCATGGCCTGACCCTGATTCACAACACCTGCAGAAAGGAGCCTCAGTGCAGCTTCTCCTTGTTTTGCTCAAGGAAGGGCCAGCAGTTCCAGCCAAGGACCCATCACACAGGTACAGCCAGGTTAAGAACTTAGAAACACACAAATGGGGTGATCCCAAGCAAAAAATCAGACCTTTTTTTGGAACAGCGAAAAAATATATTGGTCATTTTTTTAATCCAATTAAAGGTCCTCAGATGTGCCAAGGCCTACCCTGGTTCCTCAGCCAGAAGGATACACCTGGGGCCAGTTCTTGGGGCTGTTTGTGTGCAGGTGCTCAAGCGTGCTGCTCTGCTCTTGCCTTGCAATTCCGTGTCTTGGGGCAGATTCCACGGATGTCTCTGATTACAAAGTTGGCCCGGGGCTCTTGTGGGCATCTGATGGATGGGGAGCCAAAGCCAGAAGGCTTCAAAATGCTTTCCACTCACTTTCTGCTAGGGAAGCTAGGGAAGCCTCACATCTTGCAAGCCTCCCTCTTCCATCCAAACCACTGACTGTTGTCTCCTAAGGGTTGATGGACAGCATGGGCTTGCCCCAGCCTGGCCTGATGGGAAACCTCTTCTCATTTGGGGTCCAGGTACTGCTGCAGCAGCCCTGCAGGAGAAGAGTACTGCAATAACTGAGGTGTGATACTCCAGGCAATACTCTGGGCAGCTGAAGCTGCCATGGAAAGGGCCAAGCTGACAGTGCTCTCCGGCAAAACTGCTGCTGGAGTCAGTGCTTTGCTCCTGAAGCAAAAGGGTACATATTCAATTTTTACTTTTTTTAAAGCGGCACCAGGAATACATCAAACCCCATTAAAAAGGCACGATCCACTAAGTATTTCATTTGTATCTGAATATCTAGTGCTATCTCTAGTCTTATCTTTTACCAGTCACCCTCTTTCATTATGGTCTCCTTAAGAGGCTTACATACTTGTACTTTTCCAATAAAGATCTTGGAAAGTACGTTCAAGGGTAGCTTATTTTAACATTCATCACATTTAACAAGACTTTTACCAGAGCAGAGAGAACGCGTAACTAATTGTTGGAAGATCTGGTCAAGTTTATTGTGACGGGTAACTGTCGGGCAATTATGATTTATTTATTCAGAGGGAGATAAGGCACGCATTGTTCTCTAGAAGGAAAAAAAAATGAGGCTGATCTTAAAGTTAATATTATTTTTCATGCCTTCTTCAATCTTTTCGTAACTGAAGGCACCCACCAGAGCACAGTCCTCATTGGCTCCATTTGCTCCAAATTTCGGGGTTTAAGCTCAACTTCTGCCCCAACCTCTCCCGGGCCCGGGGAGGCCGTGCAGGTGCAGCTCCTCCTCCACCTATTTCTTAAAAGGTCTGTTGGCGTGAGGGGAGTCCTGAGAGAGCCGATGCCCCCACAGGGTCCCCGAGCCTCGCTCCCCGCCGGGGGGAGCCTGTGGTGGACGGGGGCAGGGTAACAAGTGGGGTGTCCTTTTCATCTGGCAATCAAAGGAAGGGAGAGGAGATAAGAATGCCCCGTTACTGCCACCGTTTCTCGGGTCCCTGCGGTGTTTTCTCGAGTGGCAGCACGTCGTCGCAGATAGAGGCGCCGGGGAGCGGGCGGGGAGCGTCTCCGTGGGCGCTGGGAGGCACGACGGACAGGAACCGGCCCCACTGCCAGCACAGCCCTTCCCACACCCCACCCGCGCCGAGGAAGAGCAGCGTCTGAGGTGACCCGGCAGCGCCCAGCGTCGGGGCTGCCTTTACCTCTGGCGTGACCCCGCTGACCCCCGAGCGCGGCAGAGCAGCACAACCGAGGATGAGAAAAGAAAAAAAAANACAGGGAAAAAGAAAAAAAAAAAAAAAAAAAAAAAAAAAAAAAAAAAAAAAAACAAAACAAAGAAAAACGAAGAAAAAAATCCCCCAAAAGTGCCCTGGCGCGCCTGTATCCCCGCATCTCCCTGGAGCAGCGGCTCCCTCCCGGAGACGAGCCGAGCCCTGCGGCAGAGCCCGGGGACAGACCGGGGCTGCTCCCGGTGTCCTCCCCCACGGCCTCGCAGAGCCCCCGCGGCTGCACCGCCGGCACCGGCACCGGCACCGGCACCGGCACCGGCACCGGCACCGGCACCGGCACCGGCACCGGCAGCGGCACCGGCACCGGCACCGGCCCTGCCAAGGCCCGCAGCGCGTTGCGTTCCGCAGCCCCTTCCCTCCTTAACCCTCCCCGACGGCTCTGCTGCTGCCGCAGACACCAAAGTTCTTTTTCGCATCTTCGTTACCTCCAAACTGATCAAGTGGCCGAGAACAAACAAGAAAAGTCTTTTTAATGTAAGGGTTGCTCACCTGATGTAGTAAAGATCAGTTCTCAGAGCAAAGGACTTCTACTTCCAGCAAGATCTGGTTCCCCGACTTACTCAGCCGGAAGAGCGAGCACCATTAGCTGCTTTACATAGACTTTTTTAAGTCTGTGTCAAAGGCATTTGATGTAGAGCATAAAGATGCACCTTGCGCGCTTCTGTCAACAGCCAGCCTGGGGCTGGGGCTCGGGTGCTACGTGTCCAACTCCCCAACAGAAGAAAAGTTAAGATTTTTCTTTTTACTCAAAATTTATTACCTTTTCTCAAAGTTTCAGCCCTTGGCCATTAGACAAAGCTTTTTCAAAACGGTTTTAGATTTAATCGGAAACCGTTTGAGTTGTGTTTTGATCCGACCGCCGCTCTGCGTTTATTTCTTGTAAAACAAAATAAAAGTTACATCGTACTGGTTTCGCCGACAAGAAGTCGGAGCCCTGGCGCTGGGAGGTGTTCCGGGCCGTGCTCCCCGCTGCCAGGACCCTCTCCGGGCGCGGAGAGAGCTCCCCGCAGGGACCGCCCGCCGCCTCCCCCCGGGACTCCGCCGGCAGCTTCGGACGCGGCTGAGCGGCTCGGGGCTGGGAGGGTGACCGGGGCAAGGCCGGTCCCTACAGCCTCCGCAGCCGCGACCGACTCCGGACAAATGGTCGACGAGCAGAGCTCCTACCTCCGCTCAGTCACTTGCTAGCGCTGCCTCGGACCTTACCCGACGGGGAGGGAGAGGTGAGTGCTTGGCGATATTCACTGTAAACCACTGTGATATTCACTCGCTTAATTCCGGCGTGGCCTCGAACACCGCAGGGAAGTAGGGAGGGAGCCCGAAGCCGGACCCCTGAGGCCCGACCCCCGACCCCCGGCACCGTGGTCCGGCTCCCAGCGCCCCTGGGCNGGGGGAAGCGCGTCTGCCCCCGGCCGGAGCCGAGGCGAGAGCCCCCCGCACCCACGGCCCTCCAAGCAGAGGGGAGGGGAGCGAAGCTCTCTTGTAAAGCTCCCAGCCGTCGGAACCCGCAAGATAAACATCATTAGAAATCATTGTAATTGGGATTGTGAAATCTGACCTCTGACCCTCCGGGCTACGTGTCACAACCGTGTCTGCTTTGATTCCTCGAAAGGCGGCACAAAGGAACAAGCTCCGTGACAGGAGGCAGCGGGATCTGCGCCCCGGCCGGAGGGGACCGACGGGGGGGACCACGCGTGGCCTTCCCCTCCTCCCCCGCGCCTCATTTGCATATGCAAATCAGCAGGCCGCCGGGCCGCGCCCTCCCGGGGGGTGGTCGTCGGGCCGGGGCCGGGGGCCTGGAACGATTGTGCCCGACTCTCAGGGTGCCTTGGACGGAGGAATAATCGTCGGTGCGTCCTTCCACCAGCGGAGGGAGGACGGGGGTGCTGGGGGTTGTCTGTTGGGTGTTGACTGATATTCACATCCCACGAACGCGCGGCTGCCCCCCGAGAGTGGGGGTGTGGGGGAACAGATCCCCGAGGCACGCAGGAAGGAGGGGGAAAGGTAGCGTTTTGCCTCCAGGGCTTTTCCGCCCGGGCTAGCGGGTGCTCCTCCCGGGACTTGGGCTCCCCAGCCGCATCCGTCCGTCCAGCCCCCAGCATTCCAGCCCGGCCGGGGGCCCGGTGCGTGTCCCTCGCCTCCCCCCGCCGCTCCGCGCACACCTGGTCCCTTTCCTACGGGGAGGATGTTGCGCCTTCTGCTCTTATTTCTCAGCTCGGGCTGGTGCTGAGCCCCGGGTGAAGGTCTTCCCCGCCACCCGCCTGCCAGAGAGGATTCCCCGTGGGCCTGTTGGCCCCCGGGACCCACAGGGGACCAAGGTCACTCGTGGAGCCAGCGAGGACAGACCTGGACCTCGCCGGCCTGCGCCGACTCACCAATACGCCCCGCTCAGCTGCTCTCCATGAGAAATCCTAAAAGCGTAATTACATTAAAAAGTCTGATTTGTTTAAATAATCCTCTTTAGGCTTCCTTTAATCTGCCCTATATTTCCCACGTCGGCTTTATTCCTGACTTGTCCAGCTCAACTGAGTTTGGCTAGACAGCCCGCGGCTGAGGAAACCCTTCTTCATCTTCCTTCTCTGGAGCCCCCAAGCCCTCGGGCACCCCCAGCGCCCCGGAACCGGCTCCCGGCTGCAGGTAGGCAGCAGATCCCGGGGTCTGTCGGCGGGACGGGGGGCGCCGGGGGGGCCGACAGCCCTGCTCGACCCACACCGAGAGCCAGCCCAAACATCACCCGTGTCCCGTGGACAGAGAAAGCGAAGCGGGTCGGTTCCCTCTACCCTCGGCAGGTCCGGGCCAGATCCGGCCCGGGAATGCTCTTGGGGAGGACCGTTACTCGATTTATAAGGGGAAATGCCATTTTTCGCCGGTACAGCTCCAGAGGAGTGCGAGACGGCGTGTATGGCAAAGGCAGAACTTGAGACTGGAGCGGGCGGGAGCAGGGGAGCGATCCCTCTGTGTCCCCTCGACAGCAGCAAGTGAAGGGGGGGCTTGGGGGGAATCTGAATGCAGATCCCGGACTCTGCAGCTGCCCCCGCCGGTCCGGGCTCTCGCCGAGCGCTTCCCCCGCGAGCGGTGGAGCTCGCACTTTGAAGGACGGCTTTATTTTCCTCAGTGCGGAAGATTTGAGTTCATGTTCCAATCTCATCGGGAAAAAAAAAAAAGAAAAAAAAAGGGAGAAAGAAATGCACAACTTTAGACAACTTTAGATGGCGCTGTACAACATTTATTTAAGTCCTCCGAGTATTCCCGGCTCCTCGGCCTGCAGAGAGGAGAGGAGCCCTCGGCGGGCAGAGGCGGGCTGGGCTGGGCGGGGATGGGGTGGGATACGCTGGGGTAGGATGGAGTGGGATGAGGTGTAGGAGGGGTCCTGCCCCACCGGCAGCGGGCACGGAGGGCAGGGGGCTCTCTTCCAGCCTGCGCCTCCATCCCCGGACGGTGATAGCAAACCGCAGCTCTAAGCAGGAAGAGTTAAAAAGCACGAAAATGGCAGAAGCCATCTCTCGCTTCCCTACTGCCCCCCTTCTCAAATAGACGGAAACCCCCTAATGCCTCCAACGGGACGAGGAGGGGGGAGCTGCAGGCAGCGCCGACCGGGAGTGCTGCTGCTTGCCCCCTTCCGCCTCCCGGTCCCACTGACCTGGGCATGGCCTCGGCATCGCCCCTTCCTCCGGGGGAATGCAGGAAAAAGGGTCCCCCGGCTCCAGCTCTGCTGGCTTGTCCTCTTCGTCCCGCCGGCTGCGGGCCTAGGGCAGGGATAGAGAGGAGCAGAAAGAGGAGAAGGAAAGCCGGCAGACAGCCTGCCTCGTCGAGGGGGACGGGCGGCTCTCCACCCGCCTCGGCGCCCGGTTTCATCAGGGGCACTGAGGAGCGGAATCCCGCCGCCTGCCCTCGGCTCGGCGGGGCCCCACGCAAGGCTCGCGTGGGCTCAGGCCCGGCGGTCCTCGACGGCTCGAGGACAAGGCCGTGGGCACGGCCCGGTCCCGGCCCGTCGGTGTCCCCGGGCCGGCGGCGGAGAGAGCCGAGCCGGGAGCGGGCACGGCCGGCTTTTAACCGGGGCGGGTGGAAAAGCGGAGCGGGGACCACAGCCGGGAGCCCCGCCGTGCCGCCGGCCCTCCGCCACCCCGCGCGTCCCACGCACACGGCAAATGCGAGCCCGAGCCCTGGAAGAGGGAGCGGAGGGCAGGGGCCGGCGCCGGGAGCGCTCCCGGGAGCGGCGGCGCAGCGCCCGGCGCCGAGTGCCGATCGCTCCGGTCCGATCCTCGGGAGAGGTCCTCGCTGGAAACAGCGTGGGAGCAGATCCTCTCGGAGCGAGGCAAGGAGCTGTCAGACAAATATCTTCCCAACACACCCCGGAGCCCTAAACGTCCAGACCGTTTCAGGCAATTTTTCAGCGGGAGCTGGTGATATATTATCACCGTTATTATGAGGTGGTTTTTATTTCTGGTTAAAAATGGAGATGCGGGAGGCGAGACACGACCACAACTGCCAAAGAGAAGTAATTATTTTTAAAGGGTAGGAAAATTAAAAATAATATTTGAAAATCGAAGGTCTAAGGGTTTTTAGCAAGGTATGAGCGGTTTAAAAATTGCTGCATCTATCGAAAGCAAAACCTAAAAATGCCACCGAAATGGCACTATGTACACAGTGTATGGTGTATGTATATATACATGCAAACATCCATACACTACAATAAATAATTACAGCCAGCCTGGATCCTGAACACAGTCTACACTTTATTTCAGACTACAGATTTCTGAACATAATAAAATCTTTGG